>JAJOOS010014616.1:0-35052 GCA_029582725.1 Solanum chiquidenum | reverse complement strand
CCGGAGTTTAACATACCAAAGAACTTCTATCAGGCAAAGCATTTGGTGTCCAAGTTAGGATTGACGTATGATAGAATTCATTGTTGTGTTAATGGATGTATGTTGTTTAATAAGACTGATAGTGAATTAGAAAATTGTAAGTTTTGTGGACATACTCGTTATAAGAGGACTCCGGCTGGAAAGATGGTCCCAGTTCAGGCGATGCATTATCTACCTCATTCCTAGGTTAAAGAAGTTGTATGCATCGATGAGGTCTGCCCCACATATGAGATGGCATCGTGAATATAGAAGGTCGCCGGGTGTCTTGTCTCATCCATCTGATGGTGAAGCATGGAAGCATTTTGATAATGTATATCCTGATTTTGCTAGTGAACCAAGAAATGTTAGATTGGGGTTGTGTTCAGATGGCTTCACACCATTCTCTAATAATGCTTCGCCTTATTCATGTTGGCCGGTATTTCTTACTCCGTATAAGCTTAGAAGGTATTGGATCGTCACGTCAAGCTGAGGCACTTGATGGTGTTCAGATTACTGCTATGTCGGATCAAATAGCTAAACTTACAGCGGCACTAGCAGAGTCGGAGAGGAAAAGAGTAGCTGAACAACAAAGCATGAGTGAGACTGTTCAGCAAATCAAAGAACAAGTGATGAACCTCGCTCTTCGACCTACTACTTCGGCTCCCGATGACACCGAGACGAGAGTGATGATGATAATTATGTAGATCTCACTCCCTAGTTTAGATCTCTGGACATTTATGAACTTTTTGAAATTTTAAAACGAATTTAAAAAGACTTTAATGCATGTGTTTATCTTTGAGAGTGTGAGAGTTGATTTTGATTCCTTATCATATAATCTTTGATGGACTTTATGAGGGCATAGAATCATTCTTGATGTGAGGGCATTTGAATACTCTTGTATCGCTTGAATTTGCATTTGAGGAAAGCATTGTGAGCTTGACTTCTTTTTGATGATGACTAGTCACCGTTTGATACTTTTAGTGCACAATTGAACATTGCTTGGGATTATTGAACCTCGTGTGCATTCATGGTGAGTCTCAAGTAGCACTATTTGTAGACATCCATGTTGACCTGATTGATCGTATGTTCTACTTGAGGATAAAAACAATTTTAAGTTGGGGGTGTTGATGAGTCGGGAATTTTGACTCATTTAGGGCTTAATATTAAGGGAATTAGTGTCCTCAATGCCTATTTTATGCTCATAACTTATTTTAAAATATTAATATGCATACATGATTGCAGAAGATCAAGGCAAGGACACTACGAGGCAAAAAGGAGCAAAAAATCTGAAAAAGTTGAAGGAAATCAAAGTTGGTGCTCGCCAAAGCCACTCAGCGAGTTGCCAAGTGGATTTTCAGCTCGTCTAAAGTTCCAGCAGGCCAGCCCATGGACAAAACCAACTTGGCGAACAAAGAATTGAAATTGGCGACACGCTGAAGAGATCGGCGATGCCGATTTAGTCTGCCTAAAGTTATAGAAAGATATGGTGCTAAGCCATGTCAAGAAGGCGAGAAGAGGAGAACTCGGCAGATCGTCGAACAGGTCAGCGAGCCCGACCTACTTCGCCAAAAGTTATAGAACAAGTTGGTGGAAAGACTCGCCAAAAAGGCGAGAAAGAGAGCACTCGGCGCATAATCGATCAGGTTGGCGAGCCCGACTTACTTCGCCGAGTGATCCTGATGCTGAAATTCTAGGAAAATATAAATGTTATTTCTCAAAAATAAGAGAAGTAATTCTGAAGTGTTCTAAAAAGATTCCCCCATTGTTCATTCCTGGAATTTTAATCTTCTACATTTTAAAGCAAGGATTTTTAGAGATTGTGAGGTTTTTAGATTTAATTTGAGCATTTGGAGACTTGTGAATTGTTGCAAAATCTAATGGAAATCTTAGTTGGTAATGATTTCTTGTTCTTTATTATGTTTGACTAAAACCTCCATCCTGCTTTTAGTCGATACTTACTTGAGAAAGAAGTGTTAGAGTCGAATTATTAGTTGATACCTGCTTTGATTGCATTGTTTTGAATCTAGCTTGAGAAAGTGGGTTTGTTTGCAATCGTGCAAGTCTAGCTTGAAAAAGTGGATTGATTAAGGTATTAGGGTGTTCGATTGTGTTTCGCTTGAATCACAATAGTTGATTGAGAGATGGCTATTGCACTCAAAACCTAGCTAGCCTACCCACTGATATTCAACAAGTTTAAGTAACACGTAGTCACCCATTACGCGAAATTAGCTTTCAACTTATCACACTCCCAAGAAACCTTCTCTAATTGCTTACTTACGTTTTTAGTAATCGTAAATTGGTTGCCCATATTCCCCCATTTGATATTAATCATTCAATCTTTGTGATTTACTTTAGTGTTACGAAACTTTTACTTCTACAAACGATTAGGACACGATTTTACTTCTTGATCGAATTCTTTATTGTATCACTCGTCCCCATTTGTTTATACTTGTTAGAGACCTCCAACACACAGAATTGGATGAAGTGTAGTTGAGCGTTATCAGGATGAAGAAAGACATTGCGGAATTTGTGGCTAAATATCTGAATTGTCAACAAGTGAAAGTTGAGCATTGGAAACTGTATAGTTTGGCTCAAATCATTAGTATTCCTACATGAAAGTGGGAAGACTTGATTATGGACTTCATTATGGGTCTACCCCGCATTTGTCGATAGTTTGATTCGATTTGGGTCATAGTTGACCGAATGATGAAATCAACTCACTTTCTTCCCATCAAGACTTCATTCTCATCGAAAGAGTATGCCAAGCTGTATTTCAAGGAAATGCTAAGGTTGCATGGAGTGCACTTGTCCGTTATCTCCGATCGAGGTACTCAGTTTATATTTATTTTGGAAGTCGTTTCGAAAAGGTTTTAGTACTCAAGTGAAACTTAGCATGACTTTTTATCCTTGGACCTATGGACAAGTCGGGCCTACCATTCAAACCTTAGAGCATATTCTAAGAACTTGTTTAATTGATTTCAAGGGTAATTGGGATGATCATTTGCCTTTGATCGAGTTTGCTTATAATAATAACTATCATTCTAGCATTGGTATGGCACTGTATGAGGCTCTCTGTGGTAGGAAGTGTAGGTCTCATATTGGTTGGTTTAAACTTGGAGAGGTTTCTTTGATATGGCCCAGTTGGTGCATGAGGCCGTGAAAAAGGTTTGAATTATTCGTGAGAGGTTGAAAATGGCTTAAAGTCGATAAAAGTCTTATTCCATTATTAGAAGAATAGAACTATAATTTGATTTTGATGATTGAGTCTACCTGAAACTTTCACCCATGAAGGGTGTAATGAGATTTGGAAAGAAATGAAAGCTTAGTCCACGTTATATGGGCCCATATCAGGTTTTGAGGTGTATTGACAAAGTTGCTTATGAACTTGAGTTGCCTAATGATTTAGCATCGTTACATCCAATTTTCATGTCTCCTTATTGAAAAAGTATGTTGGAGATCCGACGTCCATTGTACATTTGGAAAGTTTGGGAGGTAAGGAGAATCTTTCTTATGAAGAGGTTCCGATTGAGATTTTAAACCGACAAGTCCGAAAGTTAAGAAATAAGGAAGTTGCTTCCGTGACGATTCTTTGGAGGAATCAATTAGTTGAGGATGCTACTTGGGAGGCCGAAGCTGATATGATGTCCTTGTATCCTCATCTCTTTGCCTCCGCTCCCACTCTAGCTTGAGGTATTAGTTCCTCATGGTTCATTCTTTTAGATTCATGTGCTTAAGTCATTGTCATGTTTCCATATGCATGCATGTTCGTGAAAACTTGATTTTTGATGTTATGATGTAGCTTGGAGTTATTCTCCATGTTCATGTGCATTTTGATAAAATTTTGCATTCGTGTTGGGTTGTTAGTTTCTCTCCTACTTTATTCATGCTAGCTTGAATCCCATTGGAGGACGAATGTTCTTAAGGGGGGAGATATTGTAACACCATAAAGGAAAGATGGCCAAAGAAGGCTACTGGTTCAATTCCATGAGACCAGTATACACTTCGTATGAAGTCCTATGGGCCGTAGACCAGTCACGTAGGAAGTGATGGGAAATTAATTTGGAAATCAAGCCTAATAATGTATTCTACGATTTACCAAGACGGTCCATCGAATGGACTACATACTACTGGATTGACTCATTGAAAGGTTCCAGACTTGGTGAAATTTCAAGTTGAAAGTTGAGATCTATGGATAGGGTCTGCGGACTGTAGAAAGTTTGACAGTCCATAGAAATGGCTTGTAGGATTTGTGAAGATTTTAGGCAGCTGTCAATTGACCTACGATTGACCAGTACAATATGTAGGAATTTCTACGGTATGTAGGTGGCAACTGTAGGACTGACCGACAATTATTTTAAAGGGGTATTTGGGTCTTTCCCTATGAACCTAATTTCTATACTACGTCGTTTTGCTTATAAATAAGCCCTTATAACTAATTTTAGTCCTAAATCTACCCATTCTCCTTCATTACCCCCAAAATCCCCAAAGTTCCTCTCAAAAGTTCTCTCTCCAAGGCTCTCAAGGATTCTAGGCCTCTTCAAGTTCAAGTCTACTTTCTTCATCAATTGCTCAGGACTTCAAGATTAAGGTATGTAGGGAGTTCATCAATGAGTTTCATTCACCCATTAATTAAGTCCCAAGTTTTCTCTAAATCTCTAATTCGAATTCCCTAAATTGGTTAGGTTTTTATCCAATTCCTCATCGGTTCTATTTGTATGGATTGAATTGGTTGATGTTGATCATATTATGAATGTTTAGACTCAATTAAATATTTTTTAATTAATTCCATATGAACCCATGCATTTATCATGATTTTGACTATGAACCTTAATTTGCATGAATTTATGTAGAAGCTCTGAATAATATTTTCATGAACTTATACATGATTTACTAAAGGAAACGTTTTGATTTAGGTTTCTTTAAGATCACATTAAGAGATCATGGTTGCTCATACACAATTCAAGATTTAAGGAGCTATTCTATGATATATTTTAGCTTGGATTAGTAACTTAATTGTGTTTTTCATGGATGACATTATGTTTATAATTATGACTAATTCCATTATAATTTTACTTAGTACTGAGGCTCTCTCATTAGTAGAGGTCGTGTCTCAAGTAGCAATCTCCTTGTCCCTAATTACGTGCCCCCGTAGGTTTTCTTAAGTGACATAGCTAGTGGATACACTTAAGCTAGAAGTTAAGTTCCTTGCCTTGGCAAGTAAATATATCTCTTTACGGTGTGGGAGTAAGACATCAGATTCTCTATTATAGCTCATGTGGTCTATGTCGGATAATAGTAAATATCCCACAAAAATAACTAACTAAGTTTTAAAGGTTTTATGAAGTTTTCCTCATGATTTTTAGATGCATTGATCATGTTCATTATTATGATTCTTATTTAAATATTTTACTATGTTTAGCTTGGTGATGCATATCATGTTTTCGATTATTTTCCCTTTAGGATCATATTTCATGTTTTAATTTATTGCATGTCCCTCATACTTAGTACATTTCATTTACTAATGCATACTTGTGCCTAGATTGTTCCACTATTGTAGGGCTTGCCGACTCCTCTCCCTCCGTTCGTGGCAAGTTGATCGCTCTAGAGTTTTGAATACTTGGTGAGTCCTCATACTCCAAGGAGTGTGTTGACTTTATTGTTTTCTTATGTCATTTACTTTCGTATGTGGTATGTGGTGTACGGATTATGTCCCGATGACTTCATTGATGTTGTAGAAAGACTTGTTAAGACTATGTTAGACTTCCGCTATAAATGTCAATTTCTTTATTAATATGAAACTCTCTACTTTTGTCTATTATTTTGTCTTGAATGTATGCCAAGTAGCTTGTGTAGGGCCTTTCAAGGTATTATACTACATGTCACGTGTAGGATGTAATTTGGATCATGACAAGATTTAAGGCTTCTTAAATTGTTTAAATACCTGAAACTTATTTAAAAAAAGAAAACAAATAGCTTAAATGGTCAATCGATGAACTACATTTAAAACAAATCCAAAAAAAATCAACCCAATATAGCAAATCAAACATGAAGAAAAAAATATTAGTTTCTGAGATCATCAAATTACATTGAACGGATTTAGAGAATTAAAGAAACATATATAACCATTCCAATATAAATAAAAATGACATCAATTTCAAAAGAAATTTAGGACAATGGATCGGGGGATAGTTTATTCATTTAGGGGTCTTATCCTACGGATTGTTCAACCTTGGATTAGCTATCCTTCCCTTTTCTAGTGATAAAATAAGACATCATATAGGGTATAACTAATACATGGATCAAGTTAAATAAAGTAACTAAACAATGTTTTTGCTGGACTAAATGTTAATCCATGCACTACTCTAATTAATACTGCCTACCAAACGGGTTCTAATGGTATTAACAATGTCTGCATTAGTTATGATGATATCATTTCTTTTATAATATTTGGTTTGATGCATTAAAAAAAATGAACTCGTAGTGTTTTAACTTGGTATTTTATTATGCAATTTGAGATCATAATTGAAATTTCAAATTCTAAAAAAAAACATATATTTGTATTTGGGATCATAATTTAAAATCTCAAATTCTCCAACAAACATAATTGGATTTGGGATCATAATTTCAAAATCCAAATACATTTTTATTGAGAATTTGAGATTTGCAGTTACCATCCAAATCGCATATTGAAATATTTAAAATAGAATCTCAAATTCTATTAAATATGAAACTTAATTTATAAGTTTATAGTATTTTAAAAAAACTCATTATTTTAAATCTTACAAATAAAAAAACTAATGCTCGATGTGTAGACCGTCTTTTCGCATCACAACTCGACCATTTTATTGTCAGGCCATTGTAGAGACCTTGACATTGTGGGAACGTTTGATTCAATGCATTTTTGGGGAATTTTTTGGAGGTTAGTCGAACCTTAGGCTATGATCTACATTCGGGAGGAATATTCCCAAGGAGAAATTAATGTAACACTCTATAAGTTTGGGTTATGTTGAACTAGCTTAATATGTGTGCTTCGACCTAAACTATGTATAATCACGTGTATGAGGTTAGATACCCTTTTCATAATATGGCAAATCAAATTTTGATTCGAACACATTAAACCATTCACCAGTCATAGTTTCATACAAAAAGTTATGGATATTTTAAAAAATTATCGTGCAATAATTAAAAATTTATCTAAGTGCACGAAATTGGAATGACCTCACTATGCAAGACACAGAACAAGGCTATCCTTGCTCTGGAACTCATCGAACGAGGAGGAACCTCGCCCAACAAGACCTTCCCTCTCGCTCTAGGTTTTGCCCCGTCCATTTTGGCGATTCACCCTTTTAATTAGTGAACATCAAGCAGAGGTTTTCTACTCTTTTCACTGTTGTTGGACTTTCTTTCAAGTGTTCATCCTTGCCTTGTCCCTTAGCCTTCATAGTTTTAAATCATCAAAATATCATTAGAATAGGACATAATTAGGCAGTGATGACACTAATTGTTGAACTAAACAGACCTTAAATGAGTATAAATCTTACACTCATCAATGAGTTTAATAATAATAGGTAGCCAATAGGCATCATAGGCCGATTGAGATTAGAAAGTAAAAACAATAATGAAAAGCAAGAAATAACACTAATTAGGGACCAGAAGAGCGAAATGATAACAAAGATATATCAAGAATAAACACGAGTCTTGAAACGAACGGAAAAGAAAGTAATATCTAACTAAAACCCAATTGGACCCTATTAGCCCAGAAGTACACTCGTGCGCAAATTAAAGTAAATAACCTGCACGAACCCCCATAATACCATGAGCACACACAAGAACTTAAACTATTAATTGTGAGAACTGGTGAATCCAGAATAGAGAATGCATAGCTTCGACCTCAAACTGCAAATAAGACGCCCAATGAACCTAATGGAATCATGCCGCTATGAATCAACTTGACGGATAATAATATGCCTGAAACACATAATGCGGCTGAAGATCATGTGCCTAGACCTTAAATCTACAACTATAACAGTGGAATGCCCAGACCTTGAATTTGGGGCTATACAAACAGTCAAGGAAGAATCCAATATCAAAAGCCGTCATCATAAGGCCACCGTGGATCGACGTCCAACCCAAAGTTTCCGACGAACCACTCAAAGCCCAAATTAAATACAACTCTGTTCCATAGAACGAATCCAAAAATCACAACGTAGAATCACTAGGATAGTATTATTAAATGGGATTATGGGTTAAAGGTTGTCGGAGCTGAGTTATTGCCTAGATAAGGCTCATACTATCAAATCCATATCAACTACATCAGTCTATAGGGAGATGAGTTGTCCAAAATAACATCGAAGAATTCCAAGGCATATCGCTCCAAAATGCAAGTATCAAGCAATCACTAGCCTACACCTAGGCTAAGGCCGACAAACTACTAACAATCACAACCTACTAAGAATGATAACCACAATGTAAAATACTATCACAAATAAGAATAAACATGCTAGCTCTCCTAGAAAACCTCGACTACCACCTAAGGCATGCTAATAACAAGTAAGCATGGATCACTCACCAATAAAAATATGATCAATAAAAGATGACACAAGGCTTGAAGAAATTGAGACAACTAGATATGCATGCTCCATTTTACCCGATAAGCTCCTAAAACATGAATTCTATTTACTGAACCTAAAATAGTCGAGAAACCCATCCCAATGCTAGCTAATCAGCAAGAGTTCACAAAAGCAAGTTGAATCTAAAGTCGTAAGTCGTAGCCTACCTCAAAAGTTATTCACGAGCGCTCCCATATCAAAATTTTGGAGCTTTGCCTTTCCACAATGCCTGTGATCGCTTCCATACTATCAAAAACATAATCACAACATCAATACCATAATTGGAGACATACTCAAAATTGAATAAAAAATAGGAATATGAGACCCGTGCCAGGAATCTAAAAATTGACTCCATCAAAATGTACAAATCAACTTACTGAACTTGTATCCCAATATGGGACATATTTCAATGCTCAAATAGAGCAGAAATAACTCATGCAATAATTCACACAACAACCACATTGCTTTCCCGAGAGTCCCCAAATAATGCACCACCAATTTCAAGGAAGAATCACCAATTCCCTCTGGAAAATGAATTCAAAAGACCCTGAAAACAATGAGGAAAAGACCCCAAAATGACCTTAACTACCTACATGTATCACTTAAGCGGTCACTTAAGTAGCTTAAGTGGCACCGCAAAAGCAAAGCCTAGCCACTAAAGCAGCTCGCCAAGCAGGCGGGCTACTGCTTAAGTGATCCCCTGGCCACTAAAGCAGCGACCGCTAAAGTGAAGCCACGACAACTAAAGCGGCTGGCCCCTCTTTGTCCTGGTGCGCTTAAGCATAGCTCACTTAAGCATTACCAAGGCCGCGAAAGCGGCTGCACTGGCATGATGAACTTGAAAATTTAACCAAGTCTCAACAAATTCCACTCAAGTGCTCGAGATTGGTTCAAAACCCCGTGTACATAAAAGAGATATGCTACCCCACGAAATTACAAATTTTGGACTCAAAGAAGATGTTCAAACTCCCAAATGAGGTTGTCTCGATGAAAAAGTGGGTCCCACACCAAAACTCTAGTTTAAGCAAACTTCTATAAAAGGGCTGGGGATGAGCCTAGAAGCGTTGACACTTGTACCAAAAGTACTTCTAGACCAAACTAAACATTTTGGGAGCAAACAGAACTGTCAAAATCGCATTCTGAAGCTATCTTCCAGAACTTTTGACCGAAGCCAACCATTAAAGTTTCAAAAGTTCTAAAACACAGAAACTTGCACAAAATCCAAATGAAGTGTCTATCGAAGCAACTCATTAATGACTTGAGATCACTATAGAAATGCTTTAAACGATGAAGATAAGGAAATAAAAGGAAGCAACTTAGAGGATCATTACAAGTTTCAATTGTAAAGGAATATTCTTGGGCTAGTTTGTTGCAGTTGTCGATTTTCTTTGCTGCTGGATTTTGATGTAGGAGGTCGTTGTCAAAAGAACATTAGCTCAGTAGGATCATGTTAATGATTTTCTTTGTGGAATCATCTTTATTTTCTTCTTCCTAAATTTAGTTTGACCTTTATCGATCAAAGGCTTACTGACCTTTATTGAACGCAGGTCCTAATTCAGGTGTCGCGGTCAGTCAGCCTAGATTGATTATCGAGGTTGGTTTCCTATTTTATACTATTTTTCTAAAAAGTATTTTTTTTACTCCCTAGGCGCATAATTTAATATATTTTTTGAAATATATTTTTCATTTACCAACCAAATAGTAAATAATATCTTTTGAAAAATATTTTCATTTACTAAGCAAACATGAAAAAATAAAATAGAAACCAACTGATTTACCCAGAAAATATTTCCATGAAAAATATTTTCCTCCATACCAAACACACCCTAAAATAACTTTTTATGAGATGTTACTACAATTTGAATTTAAGTGAGAATAGTTTTATAGGAATTAGATAGTAGAAATCAGAAAAAAAAATCGCGACCAAAAGTAGTACCTCTTTAATGAAGAAAATAGACGGTAAAAAGAGTGAAAAGGAAATTATAAGAATTTATAATTTTATCAACTATTAACATCTACAACTTACAAAGGCATTTAGTTTGTGACATTAACTTTATTTCCTAGTAAATCAAAGTGGACTGTAGAGAAAGTATTTATGGCTTGTGCAGTTTACTCCACTGCAATAAAAGGTAGTGCTATATCTTGACTAAAAATACTAACGGTATCATTGTATTGACAAACTTTTTATTATGTCTTCGGCAAATAAGTGTTTGACTGTCTGGTCCTTTGTTTGTGAAACTATAAAAAAAAATGAAAACAAAAATCAGTTTGAACAATTGTTGAAATTGACGGTTGGGAATTTCATCAAGATATATCATGTCATTGAAAAATCAATTTGATACTCATCTTTTTAAGTATAGATTACCAGATATAGATAAACAATTCAAACCTACACAGTTATGGTAGAGAATAGCAGAAGAAAAGTATAATCGGGAACCCTTCTGCAAGCCCAAGATCGTTAACTACGATCGAAAGATTCAACTAAAGAAGAGGAAGCTACAAAGGAGAACTTGTTACAAATGATTATCCCACCCCTATTTATACTAGTTTAGGCTGCTTCTAGAAATTAATCTAGATAGATCTACAAGAAAAATCTAGATGATCTTATCTTAACTATCTAACAAGAATCTAGATTATTCCATACTCTACTATAAATATCTAATTCTCTAGAATATCTACACAATTCTTAGATACATCACTCTATATAATGATGTTTGCGTAATCAAGACACAACTTCCAATGCAAGTGTCTATGATCGTACAATAGTATAATAACCCAACCAAGGGTCGGGGTCGAGTCCCAAGGGAGTGTTCTTGAAAATTAATAGAAAAATTAAATTAAATTCTAATTAGTCATAGCCAAAAACATTATCGATTATAAACATGTTAAATCTAAAGGGTGACACAAAAGTGTCAATTAACAATGGGGGTTTGTAACAAGTGAGCAAAAATTAGCAAAAACAGTGAAAATAAAGACAGATGTTAATATGGAGATGGGATTCTTGGGATGTGACAGGAATACGAGATAGACTAAATCATTAGGTACATGTTTTTGGTAGTAAAGTCATTGAGTATTTGTGACTAGGCTAGACTTTAAAGGGGATAAGCTCTCTCTCGAGCAACTTACCCCGTTTCAAGCGGGTTCCTCTTGGACACCCACTTGCCGCATGAAGAACAACCTCCACCTTAACCCACTCACTCTCTCGAGCTGAGTGTGTGGACATGGGACTAGGGTTCATTTTCTCGAGCTGAATCTCATGTCGACCCACACGCACTGGCCATCAATTTAGTAATTTTAGTTTTATAACTATAAATACTAGTTAGAGTTGTAGTTTTAGGAGTCGAACAATTATTATAATTTTCATATAGACTAGTACTTTTGATATTTTTTCTCTAAGTTTGAGAGGGTTTTGAAGAACTTGAAGATTCAAAGGGTTTCATCTCCAAGAATTTGGGCTTGGATCTTTTGGATTCTTCACTCTTGACTTGTTTTGAGACTTAAATCTTCAGACCCATTTGAATGCAAACTCATTTTGGTATAAATTTCTTTCTCTTTAGCATGTAGCTAAAACCCCAATTCTTGGGGTGTGATTTTGTGAATACTGGTTAGATTATATGTTGGGTCTTGCTTGTTGGTGGTTTATTTGTAGTTTTGATGTGATTTCGTTTAGTAGAAATTTTGTGCAGCAGCGGATCACTCGGCGACATTAGTAGGAATCGCCGATCAACTCGGTGATTCGCCATTTGGTGTAGTTCATCGCCGTCTTGCGTTAGCCTTCCACATCGTCGTGTTTTGGATCATTGGGCGACATAGTACTACTTCATGGAACTGCTCGGCGACACGCCGACTGCTCCTTTTCACCGCCTATTTGATCCTTTCCTTCAGGGCTCATTACACTGGAACAAAAGGAGAAGTAAGACCCTTCGGCGACTCACCAAGTGGACTCGACGATCGTCGGGCCTTCATTTCTTCGTTCTTTTCAGCCTCTTCGTTTCTTTTTTGTGACGTAGTGTCCATGCTTTCCTTCAAATTTCAAATACCTGAAACTTAAGGGTGTTCATCAGATATTGAGATAAACTAAGCATGTAAGGACAAAATTTATATTAAAATATAGCCCTAATTGAGTTCAATTTGTGGACTCATCAACACCCCCAACTTAAACTTTTACTTGTCAAGCAAACTCAAGCTCAGCCATTTCACAAAGGAGGTCTCGAACAGTGCTACACAAGACTCAATCATGAATGCACACAACAAGACTCAATTTACTTATGCAAAGATCAAATGTGTACCCAAAAATTCAAGTTGTGACACACCAATACCAAAGAATCTCATGCTCACAATACTTACTTCAAATGCAAGTTCAAGCTCAACCAAAGTGTTCAAATGTCCTCACACAAGGAATGATTCCAATTTCACACACAAGGGTAATCATTTAACATTCCAGAATCAAATGCAACGCTCACTCTCACAAGGAAGAACACAATGCATGCTTTCACCCATAGGTTTGCCCGTATTTTCCGATTAATATTTGTTTCGGTTAACTCAAGATCAAAAAGGTCTTTTCAAGGCTTGTAATGGGGCTGAGTGCAAATGTATGGTCATTTAAGCTTAGTGACTTTCATCCTCATGAAATGTGGTGCTCACAACACTTCCTTTCCTTTTTCTTCGTCATTTTCTTTAGTGCTCATAAGTCATCCTATTATTCACTTTCCATGGATTGTTTGGAAACCCTATGTTGTTCGTGTTTTCACAACTTTATTCCACTTCTTTTTCATTTTTATTTTTTATTTTTTATGGAGGGGTTCCATTTTTTCAAAATCATGGGTAAGAAGGACTTTCTTGCACTTCTTGATTTACCTTTTCTTTTCACCACACCCCCAACTTAGGCCTTTGGCCTAATTTGCCTATTCAAACTAACCACAACTTCATGAGGATTATGGGTAATGGATAAACAAGGGTTATGATTTCATCAAGTTTCTTCCAAAGAAAGGTAAGGCTCAAGGGGTGTTCAAGAGAGGTTCACACACACAGGGTTGGCCACAAAGAGGTATATGTCTAATTGGCTCACACTCTTCGAAGTTGCCTAAAATCATATCAAGAGATAGCGTTACTTAGTCGATCGGACCAACGGGGCAAATTCTAGGATCTATCATGCATGGTTCAAAGTAAGCTCATCACACAAGGTATTGACACTAAGGTCAAACAAGACTCCACACTTTTGCTAGTGTGTAACAGTCATCACAAGAGAATCAATTTGATATAAGGCTAATCACAACGAGATGCAAAGAGTTCACATATTATCTATGCGACTTCATTTGGCCTCATCGTAGCCGTCCATTCATGTTCGTTCGATTAAGAGAACTATTCAAGTCATCAGTATTCATCGGAACCGAGACTCAAATTTTGCAAAAGAACAGCCACATTCAACACACGAGAAGTGGCAAAATTTTCTAATGGGTCAAAATCATTTTGCAATTTTAAAACAAGGAACCATAAGCTCAAATATTCACAGAAAGCAGTATATCAAACACAATTTTTAAACAGAACTGCCCAAATATATACACAACAACACAAGTCTTAAATAGCACACAAAAGGTGAGCCTCACCCCACCACATATAAAAAACGTTTGTCCTCAAATGCAAATAACAGAATATCCTGAATGTAAAATAATGTAAGACAGAGATGGAGGTAAATAAGGGTCCTGTCTACGCAGTCTCTCTATTTGTCGGGGCCACAGTGCCCAGTGCTGCACTTTGAATCTGGGCATCAGTGCCCGGGGTCATGCTCAAGGTTTGAGCATCAAGCACCGGAGGTATCTCTGAAGCATCACCATTTCTAGGTCCACTAGGAGTGACCGCCTGCGAATTCGCCCAATAGGCATGCACAATGACATAGATATCCCGGGCGCATGAAGGTACTTTATGGGTTCGTGCAATCTTTGAAATAGGCTTCCGATCCGAAGACGCATAGACTTCCCTGGCTCCCTTTCCCTTTCCCTTATCTTCCTTCCCACTAGATGTGGGCGGTGTAATAGCCTTGCCTTTAGATGTAGAAGCCACCTCATTTACCGCCTTCCCCTTAGCCTTCTCTTGTGCGGGTACGATTATCTCAGCAGCTTTGGGTTTCGCCATATCTGCAAACCCTTAAGAAAACGTTAAAAAAAATTCAACCAGATTCATGATAAAACGGTTGCATACAGACTTGTTGTTCAAGTAGGTTAAGAGGGGCTCCTTTCTGTGAATCTATGACATCTTTCGGCGAGCAAGACCTAGCTCGCCGAAGACTGCAATTCACAAAGGGTCAGGCGATGCAAACAAAGGGCGATCAAAAGTACTCTTGGCGAGTCGCCGAGTACTTTTGGCGACCTCAAACTTATCGCCAAAAGTGGCAGAATTCACCTATCAAATAAAGAATCAAATTAAAGGCGAGGTGGGGACATTAGGTGAAACGCCGAGTGGTTCGGCGAGTTCGACCTAGCTTGCCAAACGACCCACCGTGCCTATTCTCAACCCATACTCTCGAATTAAATCCCGCAACCCCAAAAACAAAATTAAGACATGCTCAATTCAAAATAGGCTTAGACCCATTGAAAATCATGCATAACCCATGATTTTTAAAGCGCAACCTTCAGGAATTAACTATTTAACTTAGTACGAGCAAAATTTGAGAACCTAACATGCAAACAAATATTCAAATTCTACTAGAGATGACCAGCACACATTATCAAAGTAATGTCATTGCATTTGAGCACAACTTGTGCGAAAATGATCATGGGGTTAGAGAAGACAAACCTTTTATACCATCCAAATGGGTATCGAGATGCTAGGAGGCAATGAAATCCAACTCTGAGCACAAATCAACAACTAAAATACTAAATGGAAAGCATGAATGTTGAAAATACTAACTTGGTGTGAGGTTGTGAAGTTTAAAAGTGAGGGAAAGTGGAGAATTTCAAATTCTAAGTCTTTTGGCAATTATAAACCGTCCAGTTCGCGCCCATTCGGCAACATTAGTCGCACTCGCCGATCTACTCGGTGACACGCCGAGTTTTACAGGACCTTCAGTCAAAGTGAGGGTCCAAACGACGGTCTTCATCGGGCACACCGACCATTTTGACGATCCGCCGACTGAACTTTTACTCGCCAATATGCATTTTCCCAACACTTTTAGAATTTAAACCTGCACCACTAACACACCATTATTTATAAGAGCAAACTGAAACATTTAAAACCTTGGGTTGCCTCCCAAGAAGCGCCTTAGTTAACGTCGTGGCATGACGCATCTCCTCATTCACATCCTATTTTTGGGGTCGACCTTAGCACCACTAGGTGACCCCTCTTGCTTAGTTGAGTAGAGATGAGGCAACTCATAAGTAACGAGGTTCTCGAGCAGCTGAATAGATCTAGAGTGAGAGCCAACCATCTGATTTAAGACTTCAATGCCCTCCTTCATCTCCTCCAGCAATCTATCTTACTCAGTGATCTTTTAGAGAATGAGTAGCAGAGTATCCTCTACACGTTTACTCTCATTGTCCGTAGAGTTGTTTCGCTCATGAGGAGGTCTATACCTCCCTTGGAGGTTGCACTGGGTTTCCACTCTGTTATTTTGGTGGAAAAATTATTCAGTTGAGTCACCAGTGCAATTAATGTGAAGTCCCTCTCGACTTCTTGGTCCGACTTAGCCAATTTGCCACCATTTCCATCATCCATCTTCAATTTATTCCTAACAATATCAACACAAGGAAACCAAAACTAAAAATAAAGTAAGTAGAACTATAACTAATAGGAACATAAATGTTATTAAACTAAAAGCTTTCACGTAACACCACTCCCCGGCAGCGGCGCCATTTTGATATTTGTGTAATCAAGACACAACTTCCAATGCAAGTGTCTACGATCATTCAATAGTATAATAACCCAACCAAGGGTTGGGGTCGAGTCCCAAGGGAGTGGGCTTGAAAATTCATAGAAAAATAAAATTAAGTTCTAATTAGTCATAGCTAAAACCATTATCGAATATAAACATGTTAAATCTAAGGGGTGACACAAAAGTGTCAATTAACAATGGGGGTTTGTAACAAGTGAGCAAAAATCAACAAAAACAGTGAAAATAAAGACAAATATTAATATGGAGACGGGATTCTTGGGATGTGACAGGAATACGGGATAGACTAAATCATTGGGTACATGCTTTTGGTAGTAAATTCATTGAGTATTTGTGACTAGGCTAGACTTTAAAGGGGATAAGCTCTCTCTCGAGCAACTTACCCCGTTTCAAGAGGATTCCTCTCGGACACCCACTTGCCGCATGAAGAACAACCTCCGTCTTAACCCACTCACTCTCTCTAGCTGAGTGTGTGGACATGGGACTAGGGTTCACTCTCTCGAGCTGAACCTCATGTCGACCCACTCGCACTGGCCATCAATTTAGTAGTTTTAGTTTTACGACCTTTCTCTCAAGCAAGCCAAAAACACAAAGGTGAAATCGTATTTGCAACTACAATTTCATTAAGTTACACCATAACTACTAAATGAAATCACATCAAAACTACAAATAAACCACCAACAAGCAAGACCCAACATATAATCTAACCCATATTCACAAAATCACACCCCAAGAATTGCGGTTTTAGCTAGATATGCTAAAGAGATAGAAATTTATACCAAAATGAGTTTGCATTCAAATGGGTATGAAGATTTAAGTCTCAAATCAAGTCAAGAGTGAAGAATCCAAAAGACCCAAGCCCAAATTCTTGGAGATGAAACCCTTTGAATCTTCAAGTTCTTCAAAACCCTCTCAAACTTAGAGCAAAAATATCAAAAGTACTAGTCTATATGAAAATTATAATAATTGTTCGACTCCAAAAACTACAACTCTAACTAGTATTTATAGTTTTCAAAAATCTATGCTGCAGCGGATTACTCGGCGACATTAGTTAGAATCGCCGATCAACTCGGTGATTCGCCCTTTGGTGTAGTTCATCACCGTCTTGCGTTAGCCTTCAGCATCGTCATGTTCTGGATCATTGGGCGACATAGTACTGCTTCGCAGAACTGCTCGGCGACACGCCGACTGCTCCTTTTCACCACCGATTTGATCCTTTCCTTCAAGGCTCAGCACACTGGAACAAAAGTCGAAGTAAGACCCTTCGGCGACTAGCCAAGTGGACTCGGCGATCCTCAGTCATATCTTTGTTCTTTTCAGCCTTTTCGTTCCCTTTTTGCGACGTAGTGTGCATGCTTTCCTTCAAACTTCAAATACCTGAACCTTAAGGGTTTTCATCAGATATTGAGATAAAATAAGCATTTAAGGACAAATATTCTATTAAAATATAGCCCTAAATGAGTCCAATTTGTGGACTCATCATATAACTCTAGATAATTCTACTAAATATCTAGTATTATTTGTACCTCCAAAAAATCATCTTTATTTTTCACAGTTATGCCTTCTTAACTGAAATCAGACGACTGAGCACCACACATCCAGTTACTAAATTGAATTTTATTATATCTCCCCATGAACTTCAAGGGAAGTAGTAAGGAAAGAAATTATAATATCTATAAGTAATTCTTTTGATTTATTTATGAAAAGAATGAATTTTTCAGATATGATATTTATTTAGTTTTCAATTTTCATCCTTACTGATTTCACGAAGATGAAAGAGTATTGCCTCATTTTTATTTTAAGGGAGAGGATAATGGAGAGTAAAAATAATTATACTCATTTTTTTGAGAGAAGGAAAAAGAATAAAGTAATAGTACTTAAATGGATAAAGATAAAAGTGCTACTCTTACTTTTCTTAAAATATAATAATGAAAAAGTATATACAATATTGCACTCATTTTTTTGAAAATAAAAATAAAAATGAAGTGATAGTAGACTATGGTTAAAGATGAAGGTACTATCCTTACATTTCCTAAAGTAATAAAAAAAGGGTTCTGTCTGTACTTGTTTTTTTTTTAAAAAGTGTGTTAGTACTTTATAAATAATAGAGAGGAAAATGCAGTAAAGTAGCATTAATTCTTTTAGGAGAAATAAGTTCTTTTTAGTCTTAATGATAAACGCTTTTTTTGAGTCCATATGCTATTTTTGTACATAGAAATATACCAAGTCTTTGTCTTGAAATAATTATTGAAATCTGTGTGCATAAAGGGTTCACAAATGTGGTGATTGAGACTGATACAATCATTGCTAGATTGATCATGATACAAGAGGTGTCTGCACCCTGGATTGTTGATACAATTGTCAGGAAAATTATTACGTTGTTGAGGGATAAAAAATGTGATATTCTCATGTATACAGGGAAGGAAATGTTGTGGCAGATAGCCTAGCTAATTATGCCATTGATGAGGAGATTTCTGGCACTTTTGAGGAATTCCACCAGCTGTCATCTCCTTAGCCTGAGTTTTTTATATATATATATTTTAACCTTCTACAAGAAATTTGTGACATACGTTATCGCATTAAAATAGTATTAATCATTTTTCTGATTTTTTGTTCCCATTTAAGATATATTTGAAAAGGTACATGCCCAAATTGCTCCATATGAGAGTAATACTAATCGAGGAGTAAAACAAAATTGTAGAAGAGTGCGCCGCAAAAGGACCAAAATCAATAATGATTCAAATTTTGAGTCCAAATTCATAAGAAATGAGTCAAGGACATTGCAAAATCTAAATAAAGATAAAAGAGTTTTTCAAAGCGAATGAAGAAGATTATTTGAGGAATTAAAAAATATTAAAATGGACTCATTCAACCCTTACAAAATTTTATCATTCTGTATTGGACCAAAATAAATGAAATATATAATAATTATATTTATATTTAGGGCTGGGATAAATTGGGCATACAGTATAGTTCACTATTAAATTATTGAAAGAATTAACTAGCTGATATCTATCACGACTTTGATCGTAATGAATCACTATGGAGGTTCGCATTGGCTCTAGAAGCTAAGTGGCCAGCATTATCCCATAGAAATGTAGTTTAGTATTTGTAACTTGTAATTTTACAGGTTATGTTATGTGTACGCTTAGATTATCTTTTATATGTATATATGTTTATTTATTTAATTTTATAATAGAATATTGTAAAATATTTAAAATTTAAAACCTATGTGATTATGATCTTCATTATATTATGATATGCCTTATGATATTAGTTTCTAGTTTTGTTTAAAAATTAGATAGTAGATGATGATTGAAAACTTATGTATTCTTTCGATAATATACTAAATATGGGACCTTTTTGATAATGGATTTTCTATGATGTGTAAGTCACATGTATAATTGATAAAAGTACTTGCATAAATATCTCATAATCAATGATATGGTATAAAAAATTATCATTGTAGACTTTAATAAAGTGAAAACTAAACGGTGATAATTGTGATATCTAGAGTCATAACATATGGTATGTACTAGAAGACAAAAATATGTTCTAAGGTAAATCATGTTTTAAGTCAAGCAAAAGAGAGTACCACTACACAATACAAAAGAGATCTTGTAGTTTATAAAGCTTGAAAAAGAACTTATTCCATTGTACGTGGAAGAATAGCTAGTTATGTTGTTGATGACCATATTTATGAATATGAGGAATTTTCTACTGCTCATGCCATATGGTTACAGGTTACACCTGCAAGGAACATATGGGGGGAGGGCACCATCTGTGACCTGCCTCCGACATCTGACTATCAAGTTTGACACTTACAAGAAACGTCATGATCAGAACATCAAACAACACTTCAGGGTGATGTTAAACATGATAGTTCAACTCTAATGTGTTGGTCTTATTCTCTCCTATGAGCAACACCTTTTGGCAATGATCTGGTCTCTTCCCAATAGTTAACTGATAATGCTCAAATTACCCTCGAAAATAATTAGAAGAGTAAGCGGTTGTCAGCAATAAAAATGCCTAACGAAGAGTCAGGGTCGAATCCCATAAGGAGTGGTTCAAATATAAGAATTCAACTAAGAATTTAAGAATGCAAACCGATTCATTGTAGCACTCTAGAACAATTGGGTAACTGATTTCACCAAATTTACAAAAATAGGTTTGTAATCAAGTATCACAATTAAACTAAAACGCACATGAGTTTCACAAGTAATCGACGATTTAGGGGTGTAAGGATTGGTATTGATGTCGCATAGGGGTATTAGTGTTGCTCAATAGTGCTAGACAAATATAGATAGGCTAGGTAATCTTTAATGACATTAATGTTCTTTTGATCTCATAGTACCATATCACTGAATCTTCTTTCGGTCTCATCTATGTGAATCACAAAGCAACTCATTACCTTAAAGAAATCTCTCTTTCAAGACGATTTGGCAACTAGAAACGAATCATAATTTTTCTTTCAAACAAATCATAGAAATCAAACATATATTGCATGGGTCAAGTTATTTATCCACTTCAAATAATCTATTTCGATCATCAATCATAGATCTAGACTAGGATTAAGTTTGCAACCTTAACCCATGAATTAACCCCATGCTATATAACCTATATCCATAGATAAACAAAAATAAAATAGAGCATTGCACAAGACCCACTATATTAAATCAACATCCAACCCCATAATCACACCCCTAGAATTAGGGTTTTAGCCACACATCATAAAAAGCAAAGCAATTATACCTATGATGTTTTCATCCATTAATGTGTTGAGATTCCACATGCAACTCATTTGGCAATGTTAGTAAGGCTCACTTAACTCGTTCGGTGGATCGTCATTTTATCTTTAGCTTGCTCTTATTTATATTCAGGCTTCAAGTGTTTGAACCTTAGTTGGCGTACTCGTTGGGGTTTGCCTTTCACATTCGGCGGATCACTGATTATCATCTTGTTTGCCCTTTTAGCTTTCATTTTTACTCAGAACTCTCTCACCTTAGGCAATGGAACTTTAGCACGCCCAATCTACTTTGACGAATCTCCGTTTCAACTCTAGTTCATCGACCTACCTTGAATATTTTTAATCATGAACAGTGTCAGCTTTGGCGAAGTTAGGCCAATTGGGTGATCCACCCTTTTTGTTAGGCGACTACTAGTTGGGAGTTTGTACTCCTCTCAATGTTTTTGGCCTTTTCCCCCCATGTATTCATCCTTGCCTTGTCCTTCAGCCTTTATAACTGCAAAACATCAAAATATCATCAGAATATGACACATATAGGAATTGAGGAAACTATATGTTGAACTAAAAAGACCTAAAACATGACTGGAAATCTCCCACTCATCAACTCTTTTGCTTGTCCTTAAGTAAATCAAGAAAATAATTAGTTTAACAAGGGTGTCTACAATAGTTCTCAATGTGAGTTAACATGCAAGTGTCACCTTAAGACTACTAACAAGCATATGCAATGACTCAAACATGCTCAAGAAGCTTCAAATGATGACTAATCGATATCAATACAAGTTCAAGCTCACTCATGCTCTCCAATAATGCAAAATCATGCTTCAACAAAAGCTTTTAAGTTCCCTCACATAAAACTGAGTCCATTCTCTCATAAATCATATCAACAAAGAAGTTAGAAATCAATACAACTCTCAGACTCTGAAAGATAAATACATGCAAGTTTTGTCTTATAGGTTTGCTCATATTTTCCAATCATCACACAACCTAATTTATGCAAGATCTCAAGGGTCTTTTAAGGCTTGTAATGGAGCTGAGGGTAAAGGTATGGTCAATTTGGCTCAGTGAATTCACCTTTTCAAAGCATTGTTGTACTGATCTTCACCTTTCTCAAGTTCTTTTCATTCTTTTCACTTGGAGACTCGCACCTCAACTTTTCACTCAAATTATTGGACACCCTTTTTATTTTGTCGTACATTCTTTTTCATTTCAATTTTCAAGTTGTTGATCCTCATTTAATTTTTTTTATCAGGAAAGGTTCCTTCTTTTTGGAAAAAATCTCAAGGTTTGAGCCTCACTTTTCTTTATTTACTTTCCAGTTGAGTTTCTCTTCTCCTTTCTTTTCAGACCCTCAACTTAGGATTTTGGCGTAAGTTGGATATTCAAACAAACCAATGCTTAGAAAAGGATTTATGGGTGAGAAATTTTGAACAATTTGGCTTAAGAGATTTCAACAAGGTTGATAACAAATAGTTTAGGTTCAACTGGTGCCAAGATGGTTGCACACCCTCACAAGGTAGTCACATAAGGTATGAGTAATTGGGTTTCCTCTCAAAATTCATGCCTAAGATCATTTCTTGAATTCACAACAGCTAGACCATTAGACTAACAAGACAAATTCTATGATTCAACAAGCATGTTTTGAAGTACGAACTCACCACACATAGCACTTCAAACATAATCATTTAGCATAGCTCTAAAATATCAAGAATCTTGTGTGCGATGTTTATTTCAAGGCTCACATCAATATGCAGCTAGGCAATATAAGAATAAAAAAGATCATTCAAAAGTAAAGCCACACCAATTTTTTTCTTGCAACATCCACAGAAAACACCTTTCTCATCATGAGTAGTAACCAAGACATCGATATGAGACACAATCGATCCTCAAACATCAACAATAAAAACACAAACATTATCAATAATTTCAAAACTCCAAAATTATGGGGTAATGGGTAGAAGGACAAAATTGATTCAAAACAACTAACTATGATAAAAACCTTATCAAAATATTACAATATATCAAAATAAAGATCAAATAACACAAAAACAATCCTAAAAGGGGAATATAGGCACATGTGGCCTCACCCCACCAAAATAAAATACCAGTGTCCTCAGTGCTATTAAAAGTAATTATGGGAGGAGAATGATAAATATTTCCCCTTAACATACTATGCTTGTGAAGTACTCTAATCTTGATGCTCGGAGGGGATGGCATCATCTCGGGGATAAGTACCCGACGAAAGTAAAAAAAAAGGCTACACAGTAGCATTAATCGGTGCATCAGTGCCCTACACATCTGTTGGTGGAGTATGAAGAAAATCCACTAGTACCGTCTGTTAAAGTCTCCAGATGAGATCTATATAGTGTAGCCTACAATATCGTCTCATCAATGTCCTGTAGCTCTGTTAGAGTCTCAATTATCACATTCTCATTGTCTCTCATGAACTTTTCCTCATCTGTCTCCTCAACAACATCATCATCCTCAACATTGGTTGGCTGCTCAACTATGCTAGTAGGTGCATCAACTCTCAGCTGGAAATAGAGAACTATCTCAGGCATCTCAGTCAAGGGAACCTCACCCCACAACATAGTGATATCGGTGGACCTCAGCTAGTCCACATCATCCCTAAGGGTGGCTACCTCTCTTCTCAACTCAGTAAAATCTGTGGAGTTGTCCTCACTCTTCTCTCTAGCCTTCACTCTAGCAGTGGTGAGGTTGTCCAACCTCTCCCCATACGATGCTAGAGAGGTCTAGTGTATGAAAATATCACCCCTAACAAGGAAAATCACATCCTCAATCACCCTCTCAATAATCTTATGCATCTATCTCTATACTAGACACCCTAGCTTTTGCAAAATGGGCAAGGTTACCTATGTTGTATATCAAGGCCTGGGTTAAGGAAGGATGGGATGTATGGGTAAGTGTTGATGAGGTAGAGAGAGTGGCTGAAGTAGAAGGTACATGATGAGGCTGAGGAGTACATGATGTCTCTAGAGAAGAAGTAGGATGAGCAACATCGACCTCGAGAACAATAGGATCTACCATAGGAGTAGTGCCTGGTAATGGTAGATATCTCTGAGCTGCGCCATCTCTCAAATAATTTGCCTCAATCCTCCAAATGTCGTTGGATGAGGCATGAGTTGTAACACCTCAAACTTGAAAAAACGTTAAAGTGAACTAACGAGAAATTCCATAAGCCTAAAATAGGTGAGGGACCCTTTCGAAAACCCTAAACGGTCCGTTGAGGGAACCATTGGTCGTTTAAGGCGAGTGGATTGGATGTTTAGGGTTGCCTGGACTTGGGGTCACCTGGAAGGCTCCCTAAAAAACAAGTATAAAGTTGTACCAACAGTTTAGGGTAAGTTGCCCAGCCATCCAAGGTTGGTAAATAAAGAACATTTAGATTCTTTCTCCAAAATTGATATACCAACTTGTGAATATTTTCTTACTAGAAAGATTACACGTAAATCATTTGAAAAGGCTATTTGTGGTCCGGTGGATGTGAGGGTAACGTCTAGTGTAACATATTTCATTACACTTATTGATGATTTCATATGCTTTGGTTATGCTTATCTGATTTCTCATAAATCTGAAGCACTTCTCTAAAAGATTTATGAATGAAGTTGAAAATCAATTCGATAAAAGCATAAAGGCTTTAAGAACTAATGGAGAATGTGAATATTTTTCAAAAAAAAAAAAAGAATTATGTACTGAAAAAGAAATTATAAGACTCTTAATTAATCATTATACACCTCAACAAAATAGTATAGCCGAAAGACTAAATAAAACAATGCTGGACAGGAAAAGGTCCATGATGGCACAGGAAAATTTGTCTATCTCTTTCTAGGGAGATGCATTATTGAACATGGCCTACATAATGAATAAAGTGTATTCGAAATTAGTATCTTCTATTCCTTATGAACTATGGATTGGCCGAAAAAAAACCTGAATGATGTATAACCTTGAGATAATGTTGTATATTTTAAAGATCGTTTTGGTGAGTTTGTTAAACTAAGTCCAGAAGAATTATACATATTTAATTAAAAGATACTCTGAACACTCCAAAGAATGTTTATTGTAGAATCGAGGGATGGGAGTATAATGAAATCGAATCACAAGATTTCAAATTTCCAAAAAATGATTTTTCCAAAAAAGTGAAACAAAGGATAGTGAGTCTCTTTACAAAATGATGAATTCAATAGACCAGATAATGTCGTCGCCCATACTTGATAAACCAATGGATCAAGAAATGGTTCCTGGTCCATGTGGGAGTTTTGAATCTCAAAATCCTATAGAGGAATGTGAACATCAACTATGTAAGAGTACCATAAAAGTTGTACCTAAATGATCTTATGAGATTGATGATTCTATTTTCTTGGTATCTTCCACAGATTTTGTTGAACCTAATTCTGTGGCTGAAGCGTTATCAATACCTAGAAAAGATCAATGGTAAAAAATTAAACAAGAATTAAAGTCAATGAAAACCAATAAAGTTTAAAATCTAGTTGACCTTTCTAGGGGAGTAAAGCTATAGCGAATATATGAATTCTCAAAGTTAAATGCAAAGAGGATGAGTCAATAGAATGACATAAAGCATGATTGGTGGAAAAAAGGTATTACTGAAGAATCTGGAATAGATTTTGAGGAACCGTTTTCACCAGCTGTGAAGTTTATCTCTATACCATAACTTTTGGCTATTGTTGCAAGTTTGAATCTAGAATTACACAAAATGGATGTGAAAAATGTTTTATCAATGGAGAACTAAAAGAGAAAATCTTCATAGAACAACCTATAACTTTTGTTGTTAAAGACCAATTTATGGCCTAAAGCAATCTTCAAGACAATGGTACTTGAGATTTCATAGTGAGAAGATTTCGTTTGATTTCACCATGATCGATGAAGACCGTTATATCTATGTGAAGAAGTCAAATGGAATTTTTGTATTTCTTTCTATTTACATGATATTTTATTATCAGGAAAAAATATGAAGTATGTAGAACTTGTCAAGTCATGACTCAAGATCATTTGATATGAAATATATGGGTGAAACTAACTTTATATTGGGTGTTAAGATCTTAAGAGATTGTTCCCAAAAAAAATTGAGTTTATCACAAATTATATATATATATATATATAAGAGAGAGAGAGAGAAGATTTTGGAACTCTTATGAATGAATAGTTGCAAACTCATGGATACACTTATTGAAGAAGATGAAACTTAGAGCCTTGAAATATGTTCAAAGACTGAGAAAGAAAAGAAAGAAATGTTTCAAGTTTCATATTCTAGAATTGTTTGGTGTTTGATGTATGCTATGATTTATACTCGCTTAGACATTTGTTATGCCATAGGTTTGGTTAGCACGTATCAATTTAATCCTTGAGAAGATTATTGAAAAGTGGTAAAGAAAATATTTTGATACCTGAAGGGAACTACAGATGATTCACTATGCTATAGTGGATATGATTAATTTGTAAGAGATTACACAAATGTTGATTGAGCTAGTGATCAGTGTAATAGAAAATCGACCTCTGATTATGCCATTTTACTTAATGATGGTGTTATTTCATCAAAAAGTAAGAAACAAACTTGTATAGATCTTTCAACCATTATAAAGTCATAGCTTTTCCATCTATACTACAAGAAGTTGTTTGGTTAAAGAGATTCTTTTAGCATTTGAATATTGCGAAGAATTCTAAGGATCACATGATTTTATATTATGATAGTCAAGCAACTATCGCATACACGAAGGATCCTAAGTATCACAACAAGAACAAACACATTGACATGAAGTATAAATTTATGATAAACATAGTACCAAGTAGACAAATAAATATACAATACTTTCCTACACGTGAAATGGTAGCTGATTCTTATACAAAAGTGATATCTAGAGACCTATTTGAGAAACATGTAAATGCTCTAAGTTTGCACAGGATATGATAATATTTATGTCTTGTAAATTAACTTAGTTGTTATAATATTCTCATAATTATAAGACTATTGAATTTATGTTCATATATAATACACATATGATAATGTTTTAAAAATAAAGTGAGTCAAACAAGTAGTGAGATCACGAGCACTCGCCTCTTACTCCAGAAAATGTGAAGAGATGATTTTTACTAACATGTTATGAATTTTTTTATTAGCCAGATAAGAGTCTCTCTAAGAATAAAAATGAGTTTGAGGATCCTTGAAGAGACAACCTAGGGTTAGACATCTAGAGGAGTCTAGATCAAGATCTTTGTGATGTTGAATAATTGAAAGAATGAGACACATGCACCAGTATAAGGTGAAAACATCATAACACGTGTTTCATACTACATGTGATAATAGACCAATGGGCTGATGAAGCAACATTTCCATGCTTCTTCATTACGTGAGACCCTGAATGCTAGATTAACATTTCCTTTATATACCCTTTGACCTTTGACTCTGTCTTAAAGTTTCAATCAGTGTTGCTACTTTAGCATATCACTAATAGCCATTAATGATTCGACAATGCATTGTATGTCTAGGAAATCAATTGATTTGAAATAGATAGTAGTAGAAAGGGAAGATGATTAAAATGGAAAATTTTACTTGTATACACAAGCCCTCTCTTACACTAACCATATAGGTGTCAAGTGTAATTGTGTATATAAAGTTACATATGAACTCGAGTTCAGCCCATTAAGAGGATGAGGGATTGGATAAGTAACTAGTGAAGTAGTGAATGATGTGTGGGGTATTGTGAGTATATAACATTGTCATAAGTATAGATAATTCTTTCACATGTGAATTGATTCCTATATGAATCTTGTAAAACATTATATGTAAGCTCTTGATGCTCACAGGTGACATGAACTATTTGTTGAATAAATTTGGTATCTTGTAGAAGTCGTACTGGCTTGGGTCTTGCCCATTATGTACAAAGTGAGAGATGTTAGATTTTGGGTCTTGGATTGCCCATGTGAAACGACCTAACAATATCCAATATGTTTTAAAAGAGGATAAGATTAAAAATAACTTCTGATGAGAAGTTGCTGCAATTTGAATTTATGTGGGAACAGTTTTATAGGAACTGGATAAAAAAAAAGGGCAGTCCCTGTTTCCTCATGAAAACAGATAACAGAAAGAGTAAAAAGGGAAATTCTAAGAATTTCTGATCTCCACTATTAATATCTACGACCTGTGAACGCATTTAGTTTGTGACATTAACTTTGTTTCTTAGTGAATCAAAGTGGATTTTGCAGCAAATCGTTCTGACTTGTGAATCTTACACTGCTATCAGTGGCGGACCTACCTTTGGGTCAGGGGTGTCGAGCGACACCCTTCGTCGGAAAATTACGTGGTATATAGTTGTCAAATTTTATTTTAATATAAATATAAATGCATAAATTGACACCTCTGGAAATAAGTTGAAAGTTTAGTCTATTGGTTAGGATATTGCAAACACTCTATAGGTCATGTGTTCAAGCCCTACTAACCTCATTTTTTTTTTTTTATTATAACCATTGACACCCCTTAATGAAAATCCTACGCCACTGACTGCTATAATAAAAGGTACACAAATGAAGTACTATATCTTAAACAAATACTGACATAAAAATTCTCACAATTGCCTGTATAGATTCACTCCTATGTATAACTAACCAACAACAAAGGAAGTAATGGATAGGGCTTGAAGGAAGAATGCACTTAGAATCCCTCAAAGTTAATTGCGGAGAAGCATAGAAACTCCGTTTTATAAACATGGTGAAACATAAGAACTCTTTGGGTAAAATAAAAAAATTAGGAGACTCCTACTGTGATCGATGCCGTTAACCACCTGGAAATAGAATGCCATCACTGCTGCTTACTGTCTTTAACGAAAGGAACTTTTGGTAGTTTCTGAAGAACCTTCTCATCCAAATGACTGTACTGTCTCTTGAGTTCTTTTTTGGCCTTCTGTGCATAGGTATCTACTTGATCTTCATGTTTCTCATAGAACCATGGTACTGTCAACATCATAACAAATACTGTCCAGAATACAAATATTCCTAGTTAGTTATCATAGTGAATTGCTGGTGACAAGAACTTATCTTAAACTTCCTAAACAATAGTAGGAGGCTGGGGGTTCTAAATTTCTTTTCCCTTCCTTATCATTGAGCTGTCAATCAGTTTTGTTAGGTATTCACAAGTTATTACTTAGTACAAATATAGGGTCTACGAAAAAGCTACTGGGACCAACGAACCCCCACCTAGCTCCGCCCCTGGTCACTAGATATACTAATCAAGAAAAAGAGATCCATGAGTGTCTATTGCATTTCCACAGGAGTTTAACTTGTATACATAGAAAGTTTTACAATATAAGATGAGCTGGAAAATAAGGCAGGTATGGAAAGATCAATAGAACTTACAGATGTAAACAATGGTGAGAAAATCGAACCAGCTGCCAACAATAGATACAATCCACAAAGCTAAAATAGTCTGCAGATTGACATAGTCCTATTAACATGATGCACTACATGAAATTATTATAAAGGTAACAGAGAGATAGGTACATAGAGAAACTTCTTCAAATCCTTTCCAGAAGCAACTTCCCAGAAAACAGCAAATGCCCAGTTGAATCGGTCCCTCAACAGTAAAGCAACTTGTGTCCACAACTTCTCTGGCAATATAATTTCTGGAAATTCCATAGGAGTCCTGACATTGATCGATCGAGTACAAATGAATATACTTGAAGCATAATAGTGCAAGTCGTCAATGTAGAAAACTCACTTGTTGACAAAGTGGGAGATATTTGACCAGAAGAACAAGATGGCCAAGGTAAGTATGAGGGAATGACAAATAAAAGTGAGCAAATGATAACCAATCCATTCAAATAGAAGCCAAATGACAGTGGCAGCAGCAAGCATCCCAGCTGAAATCTGCTTGTTCCTCCACAGCAAAATATCAGCAGCTGACACAAAAAAACTAATCCTCAATATAATAGACACCAGGAAAGAAAAGAAATATATTTTGCACATATTTACCAAAAGTAGTTGTTTAAAATATGCTATAATGATAATCCCGCTAAGGGTAAATATAAAATATACAGATGTAGAAAGATGTTATGAAGAGTCAAACAAAAGAAGATTGAGATGTACGTTTGCCACCGCCTAGAGCTGCATGGACAGGTTTCTGGCGGCCAAAGAGGTGAGACTTGTCATTTGTGGGATGTCGAAAGTCATCGCCATCGGTAGATGAAGAAGAAGAATAATCACGTTGATCTTTCGCTGGAACAATTTCTTCCACGGGATCGGACATGACTAAATATATGTTTAAACTTGTAGTAACAAAACCTCAATACTTGTATTATATATGCATGCAGTGATGCAATACCAAAACAACAAATAACAAGTATATATGGAATTTTTCTTTTTTTCTTTTTGGTTATTCTGAATAGTGAGGGTTGGATTAATGATGCATCACTTTTTCCTCTTCTCTGCTTCTTTCTATGTGTAACATTCTCTCTCCTGTTAAGGAATCATTCAACAGAGGGAGTAGCGGAAGGAAGGGCATAACCATATATCTCCCAACTTTTTCTCTCTATGCACTGACACTTGTCCAATATATATAAGTTTTAATATTTAGATTAAATTAATTTAACATATATTTTAACTATGACTACATTTTTGCGTATCAATAGGTAAAAAAATACTTATATTGTTCCCTTTTACTTGTAATAACTTGTTGAACTTAAATACATATGAATATTTTTTTCCTTTAAAAATATCATTAATTACAATTTCATTAGTGAATTGCATTCTTAAAAAAATGATATAATTCCTGAGAACTCCATTTTACATTCACTCTAAAACTCTTTTAAGGAGAGTCGAATTCATACCATGTTGTCTATTTAAAAACATAAATAAAGAAAATAATTGTTACATGTGCAATAGCCCATTTATTAGTAAAATAAAGAGGAGTATCTTAGCCTGGGTACAAAAGTCCCGAGCTCCAAACAAAACAGATGAAGTATATATATCAAAAGCAAAATAGGAAACTAGGCTAGACTCTTCCAAATATAGGTGATGTAGCAAATCACAACTCCAATCCAATATTCAACTTTGAGCACCCCATCAGACCTGAGGCAACTCCGGCAGCTTCGACTGGTCTTCCTCGAGGCACTATGGTGATGTAACTTTGATGGGCATGAGCAAGATCCATAGGGGCGTTTAAACTTCTCACAACCGTCATGGATTCAACATTAATGAAGACTTCTTCATCTCCACCAACATCTCAGACCATCACTATTGAGATAAGACCAATCAAACAAATCTTAAACTCATCTTGGCCTTTAATAAAATTTATGTTCATTATTACCTTAATTTGTGCAGGCTGAGCTCCGAGGAACTGATACCACTGCCTCTAATCAAGGATTGATCAATACAAACCTCCTCAAATGTAAGCTAAGAGGCGAAACTCACTCTACAAGCTATAAGCATTTGCTTTTGTGCTCCTGTAGTGTAGGTCAAAGTTTTTATCGCGTTGTATGCATTCATGTACCCTTTTGTTTTTACCATGTTAATCCTAATGCATCACCCGAAAATGGTGATTTTTTTCTGGCCTTTCTTGAACCTGATATTTGACACACCAATCATATCCATTTGTAATATTTTTTTAGCGTGTGTTGGTAGTTCTTGTATTTGATTGAATTAGATTGACCTTGTACCGGCAAAACTAGCAACCAAGTTAGTAAAAAAAAATCAGCTAGCTGATCCCCTTATTTGAATGTATTGATTACTAAGATTTCTCTATTTATCATAGTTGGTTTAATACACCTAACATCCACTGATATATTCCAAGAAATTTCGCATACTCCATTCAATACCTTCTTGACTATTAGCAAATCAGTTTCCATAACCAAAGGAAGATAGTTATAATTCAGCCAATGCATTAATCCGCATTTAAATGCTTTCACTCCAACCTCCAAAGCAGAACTCAAAGCAAAGCTTTGAGCCTTTGAAAATACAAAATCTCCTTGTGCATTTCTAATACAAATGGCTTTGGAACTGTGTTCAACATTAATCATGCTAGATTCATCAGTATATTACTTGTAACTTCCTAGCTCTAGGTATTTCCATTTTACTGCTGTACTGATGATTATAGGTGTGTAATCTTCTAGGAATTGCACTATATCAGGAATTCCAGCTACCCATGGATATCTATTGATGTCCATCAAATATATATTCTTGGGAAAACAACATTTTTAGTCCCTGTGTTATTGCCTAATTCCACTTTTAGTCCCTGTGATATTTGACTGTGCACATTTAACTTTGAATGAACTAAATTGAGTGATTTTGATCAAGTTACTAAGAAACGTTAACTTTGTTTACATATCACTTATTAACAGAAAGGGCAATTCTGGTATTATCTATCCTACTTTATTTATTGTATAATAAAATATTTTTTATCATTTAAATTTACTCTAGATTCACATGTTAGCAAACTACCATAGCATACATTGCATTTACTTTAACTTTCTCCTTCATTTTTAATTGTTTATCTCTTTCTCTCTTAGAATCACATGACATTACATCTGAAAGTGTGTTCTTTTCTCTTTTCTTTATCTATTTCTCTCTCTTAGAAATCAAATTTAGAGCACCCAAAAAAGTGATTCAATATTAAAGGAAAATATATGGTGGAGCTCATATTGGAGTGATTTTTGTTTCAATTGAATCATTTTTTTAGTTTTATTTTAGGTTCTTCTTCAACTAGGGATAGGAACCAATTCTTTTCGATCTTGCTTTACCGATTCGATCAAGCTATTTTGGTTCTTCAGCTCTACATTTTCACTGATTTTTGCTTAAGCTTTCAAATTCAGGTAATATACTTACATATTTGAAGATTTTATTCTCTTCTAAAGTATAAAAGATGTGTGCATGATGACAACTCTAGTTTAGTGGGTGTGATGAGTGTGGATGTGATGATAATTACTTTTTAGAAATTCACTCTTTCTTTTGCCTAAATCTATTTATACCCCTTTCAAAATTGTAGTGACTCCTTTTGAAGGTGGTAGAAATGGAAGGTCTGAGCCTGCAGGTCCAAGAAATGATTTACCTCTCGGATTTCGACAGGCTCCTTGTCGTTTCCGAAGGTATTTTTTTGCTTTGTAGTATTACAAATTCATTAATATTGAGACTAATAGTTATCAACATTTAAATGTCCTATCTCACTATAAATCAGTAAAATATGGTTAATTGTGAAGTTTGCACTGTTTTTGTAGTTCTCGAGTGAAATTATTTATCTTGATTGTGAAGAGACAATATGCATTTCAAAGTGTTGATATTGTATATTTGACTTGTAAAGTGTGATAGTGAATAAAGTGATTCTAGATCTTAACTTATCTGGTTGGTTTGATGTAAGATTATTATATCATCATCTTGAATGGTGCGTAGATGCGGAAACATAAATAAGGAGATGGAAGGGCTGAGTTTTAGGCTGTGACTCTCCCTCCGATGCTCTTTCAATATTGTTTTTTGGATATGTAGAAGCATAGCAATTTTTTTGTTGTAAAAATAGTGGATTGATGCATGTGATTTTACTATAGTCATATGCAAAAAAGTTCAAATCAAGAACATAATCATATTGTTTAAGTTGCAGGTAGTTTTAAGAGGAAACAAAAACATGTCACTGAAGCATAAACAACTTTAAAGTTAATACGCAAGAAAGAAATCTAAGGAACATTTATCTTCTTAGCATATGCTGCATTTCCAATTCTCTTGCTAGTTTGAGAAAGCGCCTTTTGTAAGCTTGACAATGGGACGTATTGTTTTCCCATTCTCTGGATGAGATGTGGTCTTGTACCTTCTCTAGAATGCTCATTAATTTCTTCTAAAATGAATGCAGAACTCCTCAGGGGGATTTTAGGTAGTGCCCTTAGCTGGTTAAGTTGTCTAGCCTACAATACATTAAAAAAATAAGCTAAGTTAGTAAAGTTCAATACAAACAACATGAATAGACAACACTGAAGGTAATTACGATCTGTTTAGTCACAAATGAGGAATTGGATTGTATTGATGCCATGTTCTCTGTAACACCCCGTATCCTAGACAGACAAGTTTGCAGAAATCAGAAGTTCCATGTGCCACCGACGGGCACCACCGACGGACCGTAAAGTGACCCACGAACCGTAGGTGGTGGTCCGTGGTTGGCCACCTACAACCCCTCCCCAGAAAGTCCAGAAAATTTATTTAAGGGTCGACCTACGGCCGGACCCATGGACCGTAGGTCAGACCACGGGCCGTTGTCCTGGTCTGTGGATCGAGACCCCTAGAACCTAGTCTATGAAGCCAGTCGACGGTTGACCAGGACGGACCATGGGTCAGTTCACGGACCGTCGGTCAGTTCGTTGGTTGGCCCCGACAACTTTTAAGTCAGGGATCATTTGGTATTTTCCCTATGCGTTGGACCCCTAAACTACGTCGTTTAACCCCTAAACTACGTGGTTTTGGTTAGTGAAATGACCCCAAAAATGCCTGAAAATGTGCTTCGGAAACACCTATAATTGTAATTTCCATATATCTCAAAATCCGTGAATAATTTCGGAAATTTGACTTCATATTCTTATTCGTGGGGTCAAATTGAGTGGGCAATGGGTCTAACCCGAATTTTAGAGCAACCGTATCAAAATTCGAAAATCGCAAAAAATGCGATTTTCAGGGTCAACTTTAAAGGGGCATATCTCTTAGTACACAAGGAACTGGAAGGGCCACAACCTATTAAATTAAAGCTCTATGAGTTAGATTTCCAATGCACTTAGTTTCACCTCATTCCGAGTTAGGAT
>JAJOOS010014615.1:0-30901 GCA_029582725.1 Solanum chiquidenum | reverse complement strand
GGTCCGTAGATCCATCTACGAACCGTCAATGGGCACCGTGGTTCCACACTTGGTCAGATTTCCCTGATTTGCCTCCATGCCTTGGCTGCTGATCTACGACCACCATCTACGAAGCGTCAATAGACCTACGGTCCGTAGATCACCTCCGTAGATGCCCTTTTCTGTATTTCTTTCAACTGTCTCTTTAATTTTGCGCCTGAACATCTTTGCAAAATATGATAAAAAACTCATAAAAACCAATACAAAAAGGCCCTAGACACACACAACTTGTAAGTGAACTGTATTAGAAATACCGCAAACTCACGGTATATCACTATCTCAAGAGATTGCTACTAGAAACCCCGCCTTAACTCATGTGAGAGCTTTCATCTCATTCAATATCCGCTCGGTGCTTAGCCTACATTCCCATATAGTATTTTAACATTCATTACATTAAGGGGTAAGAGATTGTTACTAGACACCCTGCCTCAACTCACATGAGGGAATCCACCTCAAACCCAACATTCATTCATTGGATACATCATAGATTCAAAGATGAGAATAGCCTTTCATCTAAGAATTCCATTATCGTTCATTAGGGTACAATTGAGAATAGCCTTTCAATAAGTACTTCATCATTAACATTATCATTGAAACTCATTCATTCTTCATTCACAAGTGTTAATAGAGAGATAATATTCAATCCTAACACAATTAGCTTCTAGACATGATCATCATTCATTCATTTAGATCGCACACATGCATCATATCACAATTATACATTAACCTCCACATTTAGGGTATAAGGAACATATCCATCAATTCAATACCATAATATACATAGTAAATAAACACTTCCACCTTTCAAGTGGATCAACATCTAATTCATAATTCTAATTCAACAAGTAATTGATCATAACTTGCCCTTCAAGGGTCATACTTCCAAATCACCAACACACAAACAATTAACTAGAATTAGGGCATGGGTAGTGATATACTTCAATAATCTAAAGCAATTTAGGCAAATTCGATTCACATGCATTCATCATCAACAAACCCACTTCATAAAGGCACAATTTAGGAATTGAGAGGAATCATGGGTTCATAGAGTATTTTCATCATAAATCATCAATTAAACATTAATACAATCATAATTTGTCATTATAAACCATTTTAAAATGTTTGATTAAAGATCCCATGAGATTGAGTAAAACCTAGGGTTTTTGAGAAACTTGAAAATTTTGAAAACTTCTTCGAAATTTACTCTAGGATGAAAGCTAACCCTAGATGAAGGATCACCATACCTTTACTAAGATTACCCAAGAAATTTGATGAATAAATCCTTGAATCCAACCCCTAGCTCTCACTTCTTCTTCTTCCTTGAGTTAGAGAGAAAAATATTGAGAGAGGAAGAACTTTGGGGTTTTGATTTGGGTGTTTGGAATAATGGGGTAAAATAGGTGTTAAAAGACTTATAACTATATATATATATATATATATATATATATATATATGATATATATCTATTTAAAACGACCCCACCTCAATACAACTTAAAACGAAATTACTTAAAAAACCCCAACTTGGGCAGCCCCTTCAGGGACCAAGTCCACTTGTACAGTCCGTGAAAGGGGACCACGGCCCGTGTTGGTGCCCGTGGTCCTCTTAGGCAGTGTCTCCTTTTCCTTGCCAAGCCACAAGATGCTAAGGCATCTTCACGGCCACTTCTACAGGCCATGGTCAAGACCACTGACCGTGGAGTGGTCCGTGAAGTTTGGGCAGTAGCTTGGCCAAAGTGCCTTGCCTCCCATGCCACCAAGTGACCTTAACGGCCACTTCTACGGACCGTGGTCAAGACCACTGGCTTTGAAGTGGTCCGTCGACTTGAGGCAGTGCTTGGCCAAGGTTGGGCAGCCTTGTCCTTTGGCTTAAGCCTTGCCCCCTTGGCTTGGCACTTGCCCTTGCAATCCTTAACCAAACCTAAAAAGGTTTTTCAACTATGGAGTCTAGCACGTACCTTGACGTTGACCCTCACGATTAGGCTCTAGTTCATCCTATCATTTTCCGGGTCGTTATATTATTCGTCCTCGAATGACACTTTAAACACTTTAAGGGATAACAACTCAAGACTAGCAGCCCAACAATCATGAAACATTAATATAAATGCATAATCAAAGGAGGAAACACCAACTCCACATCAACAAGCTCAATGCATATACAAGAAAGTAGGAATTACTTCTACAACTCATTATGCACAAACATCAACAATTATCATTTCGTTAGAGGAATTTCCTTCTCCAACTCACATCATGTTCATTACAACAACATAAGGCAATTATCATGTTCATTGCAACTCTTTTCAAGATCACATTTAAACATGCTCAACAAGTCAACTCATGAAACATTTAGGCAACTCATCATAGATACACATCAACATGAGGAACAAAATCATGAAAGCTCATTTTCTCATATGCACATAACTTTCATCAAAACATGCCTTACATAAGGAGACCATGGAAACACAATATCTCACATAACTCCAACTCATGAAACAAGCTAAAAGGAACTCTTTGTCTCAAGCTTGAATAGGAATAGAAGGAAAGAGATAAGGACATCAACACTCTCAACAACCTTACGATTAGGCTCTAGTTCATCCTATCATTTTCCGGGTCGTTATCAAAGTCGAGTGAACTTGAGGCTGTACTCATGCACACTCATGGATTCCTGCTTAAGAGTGAGGAATTCCCTTACCTTTGCCTTTCTCAGCTCATGGGGAAAGAAACACCCCATGAATGCCTCTTCAAACACAACCCAGCTCACAATTGGTGAACCGTCAGCTCTACTGTTCTTCCATTGGTCAAACCATATTCTAGAAACATCATTTAATTGGTATGCAGCTAGTTCCACTCGCTCAACATTAGAAACATCCATAATCTCAAACACATTCTGCAACTCTTCCATAAAGTTTTCTGAATCCTTAGTGATACTTGAACCGGTGAAGTTTGGAGGATTCATCCTTAAGAACTCACGAATTTTGGATGTATCAGCCATATCCTGTTGATTCCCTCTCTGTTGCCCCGCTTAGCTGGTCACCGCTTCGCTCAACATCCGGATAGCATCCCGGAACTCAGCAATTAGTGACCTCTCCTAAGGGTTGCACTTCTGGTGCATTCGAAACCCCTTGATCCTGAGGATCAACATTCCTCCTAGCAGGATGACCTCGGACAGCTCTTCGAGGAGGCATAAACTGAAAGATACGCGCAAGTATAAATTAGAAAGACACTTTATAGAGTTAAACTCGATAGCATGAAAAGAGTATGGAAGAAGTGAGATAGTTCCTAAATGTCGCAGGCTTCTTATTATAGATGTGGCGCGCTTCACACCGATAACTAGGACTCTACAGATACGGCTTCATAGACACCCTAGGACTCTTAATCTTTGTGCTCTGATACTAAATTTTTCATACCCCAAGCTACACCGTGGACGTGGACGGCACTTGAGAACCATCGTTGGCCCAAGGCGATGCCTTGGTCTGGCTCAACTCTCAGCAGAAGACTTACTCAATATTAAAAGAACTCAAAATATCAAAATATAACCTCAGAATATTTTAGAAATAAAGCATTCAAACTGTCTTCAAGGGAAACTCAATTCTAGAACATAATAACTGAAATGAAAAAGACTCATGAACTATTACTTTGTATCTATCTGTGAAGCCTCTACTAACTGAGATGGACATTGAGACAAGACCCATGACATCATAATAACAAAATTGAAATGATAAAACATAAATGAGGGACCCTCTAGAAGCAAAGAGGCTCACCAAATAACTCTGGAACTTGACTTGATCAATGAAGCGCCGATTGATGATCTTGATTCCCTGTATATGCATCATAAAAGATGTAGTTCAAATGGCCTTAGTACATGGAATGTATGATCATGCAAGGGTAAATCTAAACATGACATAAGCTTGAACTTGAACTGAAGAAACAACTTACCTCGTCTCAACTCAACTCAACCTCAACTCAATCTCAACTCATTTCAATACAAAAGCAATAACAATAATGAAATATAAAGAAAAGATTTAAAAACAGTAGATAACAACTCAATATATCGGAAAATACTATATAACTCACTTTGTATGTAAGAATAAAAAATATTTATGTTAGGGAGATTCTCTAACTAATAACCATCAATATGAGCTATGTGATGATACAACGTCTCGCCCACGCTGCCAGAATAGACCTATACCTTGTCGGGGTATAGAACTCCTCAACTAAGTGGATCCACCAAGCTATGCTTGAAAATCAATAAGGAATCATCTAAAAAGTATGACCCATTCTACTCATGTTGGCCACATGGTTTATAGGGGCTATGAGTTGTTTGAACTCTCCCACATACCGGTGCTCAATTCTACTCCCAAAATATAACTTAGCTCATATGTTTGAAAAAAACATTTCCTCATCCACAACTTTGATATTATTACTCAAAAGGTTTCTCTTGAAATAGATAATACTCAAAATTCCTCATGAAATCTTTTGGAAATCGGTGTTTCTTCTATTCTTAAAGGTAAAAATATTTTTATTGGGAATACTTAGTTTCCATATATCATTTTAAAAAAATGAACTCAACCCTATTCTTCCTCAAAATCAAGTACTCAAGTCTTAAAACAAAATTTAAAAGGTTGTAAAAGACTTGTCAAAATGACTCGAAAGAACTCTCAAGACTTAACTTTTAACTCTACTTTGAATTTGAATTATGAATTCAAGATTATGATTCATGTTATGAATGATCTCTACATTTTTAGATGTATTTTAGAGTAGTAAGACTAAGAATGGAGTGAAGGTATCCTATAAAAGAACTCAAACAAGCCAAACAATGGAAAAGGGGTGGGGAAAGGCGATACTAGAGCACTGAGTGGCGCGGGGCTCCAGCCCCTAAACTACAGAGTACTTATTGTGGTGCACTGCTGGCATGGCGCACCAACCCCCTGCCCAGAAATCCCGATAAATTTACTTTCTCGCTTTCTGATCCTAATTCACCTAGAATCAAAATGTTTCTTCCCAACTCATTTAGATTCTAATACCCAACATTAGTACACGATAATCTACTCAAAACAACCCTCAAATCACTAACATTCTTCTCAAGAATTCATCAAAATCCCAAAAATCAAGATTAAGAATGAAATTTCAAGAAAACTCATCAAGAACTCCAATCCTTCAACCTCAAGAACGAAATTGCATAAAAATAACATGATTGGCGTGTGGGTGAACGAACCCAATACTATGAGAACTCACATACCTCTTACGGATTGAATCCTTGGTGAAATTCCGCAACAAAACTCAAGAATCTTGACGAACGCCTTGAACCTTTCTTCTTTTCTCCTCTTTCCTCCTCTTGAACTCTCTTCTAAAATCCGTATCGTGAATTAGGATTTTAAAACTTAACCAAATCAGTTTAGACCCCTAAAACCTTACTAAAAATGCTTAAATCTGAAGGATTAAGGAAATGACCAAAATACCCCTCGTAATTTCGAGTATTTTTCCTTAACTGGACAGGTAGACTTCAAACGGGCATATCTCCCTCATTCATACTCGAAACTTAGCAAACTCGATGGCGTTCGAAAGAGGATTGCAATACCTTTCTTTTGATATCTTATGGGCCACCTTACTCAGACTGTACTTAAAGTTATGGTCATTTGAAGTTGACCCAAAAATTCACAACTTAAGCATAACTTGTAAAATTTCAGATTTGGCTCGTTCAAAATTAATTCTTTCTATTTCTAGTTGTTTCTAAGGTGGGATGTTACATCTATAAATTGAAGTACCTATTCTCATAGAATAACAACAAGAACATCTGCAATGTAGTCAATACATAGTTTCAATATTAGTTTTATGATATGTAGGTTGTTTGACCAAACTATATTAATAATATGTCTTTAGTATACTTTATTTGTCATCTGATTTTTCAACCATATGATTTAAAATTGTAAGCTTCCGCATGATACCCTAGTCACTTTCAAACCCAACAGATTTGAGAGGCATCATGAAGTTGTGTATCACAAATTAGGGATGATGGAGGCTCTGGATACTCAATAACGTGTTAACTTACATGCCATTATGATCAAACACATGTCTCGGGCCTAATAGGGGTGAGCATGGTCTCCCTTATGAGTATCTATTAGGGTTACAATGTTCCAGTTGGTGCTGGAAAGTACGCACAAAATCATAGATGTTTGATAGGAAGACAAAGGAGTGCAATTTTGGTCATACTAGACAAGGTACAAAGAGAAAGAGCATAGTCATGAACCTGTTGGTGGACTTGCAGATTGACCAAACTCACTTAGTCACTCCTGAGAGTGAAATTACCACCCTTTAAGATAACGCTCAACTACACTTCATCCGATTCTAAGTGTAGGCGATTGCTAACAAGTATAAACACAACTAAGAGTTGGGGTCGATCCAGAGGGAGTGATACAGTAAAGAATTCGATTACGAAGTAAAATGGTGTTCTATTCTTTTGTAGATGTAGACATTTTCAAAACAATAAAGTTAATGATGAGGTGTTGACAATTAATGTAAAATGGGGGGATTTGGGCAAAAATTAACAACTACAAATAACTGGAGTTAAAAGGTAGATAGGGTTTCTTGGTTTTGTGGTAAATTGAATGTCAATTTCGCAAAATGGATGATTATTATTTACTAAAAGTTGTTAAATCTCAGTGGGTAGGCTAAGCTTTAGGTGCAATATTCATTTCTCAATCAAATATCACGAATTAAGCGAGTTCTTTCAAACCTCGACAAGCACAACACATTAACAGCCCCATACCTCAATCAATCTACTTTTTCAAGCTAGATTTGTAGAATTGCATTCAGACCCATTTTTTCAAGCTAAATCAGCTAAAACACAATCACTACATTGATTAACTAATAGTTTTAACTCTAATACTTCTTTCTCAAGCAAGCTTGGAGTACAAAACTAAAATTGCATTTGCAACTACAATTCATCAATTAAAACACAAACTATTAATTGAACCCACTACAAATGAACAATGAAAATCAGTAGATGTTAAAACCCATAAGCTAATTGAAACATTCAATTACATAATCACACCCCCAAGAATGGAAATTTTAGCCAAACATAATAAAGAACAAGAAATTGTTACCAACTATGTTTTCCATCAGGTTGGGCAACAATCCACAAGTCTCCAAATGCTCAAATTGAAGTTCAAAATCAAATAAACCCTAAATCTCTACTCGAAAAGTGTAAAAACAATGTTTAGAATGATGCAGATCAAAAACCCAGAATTGGACAATGTGGGAACTCATTTTCTTCTTTTGAAAATTGCATTGATACGTTCCCAAAATTTCAGCATCAGAGTCACTCGGCGAAGTAAGTCAGGCTTCGCCAAACTGATTAGCGATGCGTCGAGTGCCCTTTTCATCGTCTTCTTGGTTTGGCTTTTCACCCTTTCTTTTCTGTAACTTTAGGTGATCAAGATCAGGCTCGCCAACCTAGTCGCCAATGCACCAAGTACTCATTTTCTCACCTTCTTGGCTTCCTTTTTCACCAATTACTCTGTAAATTTTGGCAAGCTAAATTAGTGTCGCTTAACACTTTGATGAAGTGCCGAAATACCCATCAGATCTCCAAGTTAGTCTTGTCCATGGGCTGGCCTGCTGGAACTTTAGGTGAGTTGAAGGTCCGCTCGGCAAGTCGCCAAGTGGCTTTGGCGAGTACCAGCCTTGGTTTCCTTTAACTTCTTCAACGTTTTTGCTCCTTTTTACCCCGTAATGTCCTTCGCTTGCTCTTTTGCCTTTATTGTTGCAATTAACATTTTAACATCAGTTTAGAGCATAAAATAGGCATTTAGGACACTAATTCCTTAAATATTTAGCCCTAAATGAGTTGAAATCCCCGACTCATCAACACCCCAACTTAAACTTTTGCTTGTCCTCAAGTAAAACATAATATCAATCAGGTCAATAGGGATGTCTACAAATAGTGCTACTTGAGACTAAACAAGAATGCACACGAGGTTCAATCTGCCCATGCAATGTTTAATTGTGCACTACAAGTTTCAAACTGTGACTAGTCATCATCAAATAGAAATCAAGCTCACAATGCTTGCTTCAAATGCAAATTCAAGCTCAACAAAAGTATTTTAATGCCCTCTCATCAAGAATTATTCCATACCCACACAAAGCTAATCACAATTTAAGAATTAAGGAATCAAAATCAACTCTCACACTCTCAAAGACAAACGCATGCATGGTTTTGCCTATAGGCTTGCCCATATTTTCCAATCAATATGTCAGTCGGCTCAATCAAGATAAATGAGGTCTTTCAAGGCTTGTAACAGGGATGAGGGTAAAGGTATCATCATTTTGGATTATTGACTTCTACTTCATGAAGCATTATTTGCATTGCACTTCTTCTCCACCCCACTACCCCATATTGACAACCGTGCATCCCATATTTCTCACACCCCCACTACCCCAACTTCACAATCGTCCCTCTCGTTACGTTTCTCATCATCATCATCTCTAAGAAAACGATTGCAATGCCTAGAAAGAGTCCTAGATTGGTTGAAGGAACTTCTACGGATGAAGTTCATGCTCCAACTTTTAATATATTAACTCAAACCCTGCCGTCAAAAATTGTTGAAACTCCGGAAAAGGGTGGTTCCTCTCAGTTGAAGGATCAAAAGGAGAAAAAAATGAAGCAAAGAAAGGGGTCAACCCGGCAAATCAAAAGGGAAAGAAGAGGAAGGGGGAAATTGTTGAAATCCCTTCTGATTCTGATTCTGATTCTGAGCTTGTTAGTGAAAAAACAAAAAAAGCAACAAATGTAGAAGTTGCTCAATCTTCAAAACCATCAACAAGAAGAACAACAAAAAAGAAGGAATTAGAAATCTCAATATTCAAAAAAGTCAAAAAAGTTGTTAGGATAAGTACTATATTTAATTTATTTTCACATACATCAAACTAGTGATTTTTTTATAAAAATATCACATTATGCTTATTGTTGTTTTTGAAACATTTGTTTGGGTGAAAATTGTACGAAATCTCAATAATATGTGTATGAATCTGGCTTTAAAGTTTGAATGATGGATATTGTATGAACTGTGGTATAATATTGGTATGCCAATAGTATGAATTGCGTATTAACATTGGTGTGATTGTCTCTTAACTGTGTATATGGTATGAATTGTTAAATTGGTATGCAAATTGTATGAATTGTTAAATTACTATGTTTCGTATGAATTTTGAATAATATTGATATGAAATTGGGATTTTTCCTATTTGGAAGGTTTCTTTTTTTATTTATACATTAATGTATTTAAAGTGTTAACATTGGTAAGCAAATGGTATAAATTGATATTAAGTGTTGTTTTTACAATTATTTTTAGTATAGTTAGAGAAATTTTTGAAAGTAGCTTGTTAAATGCCACAGTGCACATGAAGCTGGTATGATGTTTGAATAATATTAGTGTGAATTTTTTTCAAATATGGTATAAGGTATTACTGAAATTTATGTATATGCATGTGTATGAAGCATGAATAATATTTGTATGAACATACTTTTATATGTGTTTTATGAATGTTTATATGAAATTGATCTATTTTTTATTTAATTTATATGATATAATTTTAATTATAACTACTTATAAACTGTAGTTAGTGTTGGAATGAAACTTGAATAATATTTGTATGAAGTATGTTTTAATTTAGTATAAACAATTTTATTTTATAGGCAAGGAAGGTATCCACACACTGGTCTTCATGTACAAACATGAATGTTTTTGCTGATCTGTTGAAATTCCTCGGGCAAGACAGGTTTCAACAATTTCTGGAACAAACACCTTTTGATGTATTTTATGAGATGCACAACATAAAGATTCAATGTCAACTATTGCGGCATTTGTTTCTTCTTGAATCTGAAAACGTCAGAGACGACATGTTTATTGTCAAAATAAACGGTACATAACTACGTTTTGGAATCAAGGAATTCGCAGCAGTATCTGGTCTCAAATGTGGACTCCTTACTGAATTTTTTACAAATTCATCTACTCTAAATAGACTTATCGAAAATGGTGAAATGACGAAAGTCCCTAAGTTAGACTTTTTAAATAAGTTTAAAGAGCCTAACTTATTTGAGCCCGAAGACCATTTTAAAATTGGTGTTATGTACTTCTTTAGTACATTTTTTACTGGTTCTGAGGCCTCCAAAACAACCATACCTAAATTGTATTTTGATTTGGTTGTGTCCGTTCAGTATTTCAACTTCCCTTGGGGCAAGGAATGTTTTAGATTGACTCTTAAAGCTTGCAGTCATAGGTTGATAAATAATCCTACATCATTCAAATTTAGCCAATTCCACCTGGCGTTGCAGATTTGATTTTATGAGTGTTATCATCCTTCTGACAACACAGTTGCTATCCGTGTTGTAAATGGCACACCGCGTATTCTCAACTGGAAGACATCGAATGAGAGTATTTCTTCGATGACTTAAAGAAAACAATTTTCAGAACATACGGCAATCAGGTCATTTTTTAGTTATTGTCCTTTAATAATTATCATTTATTACCTTTTGTTTTATAAATTTTAATTCTCACATCTTATTTTGTTATTATAGCATAAATTCAGAAACATAGTGCTTACTGACGAAGAGATGAATGCCATTGATCAGAACAATTTACATCAATCTTCTAGTCACCATGACACAGAAAATCAAGCAACATCAGAAAGGAACGATGTTGACTTCGATGAAAAGTATGTAGAGTTGAAAAAGGAAATTGCAGATGTATACAATAAAAAATTATGATTTTTTTTTTTACATATTACAAAGAATTTAACCACTCTTTAATGTTTAATGACAGGTTCGGGTGGAGTTGAAAGAACTGTAGGATAATTTTATTTTTCAATCCCTTTTCAATTACTTATTATTAATTCTCTTTCTTTAATACTTTAATGTTTAACATATATGTTTATATCTATTGACAAGGTTGACAAGCACATGACCGAATTGAAAGCATATGTCGATAATTCAATAAAGTTGATAATTGATGAGATTAGGTCTTCAAGAGATCAACCAACACAAACATCACACCAAGAGGTGTTAAATGGTATTAAAGGGTTTGACAAAGTTAAGAACTAAAATAATTGGTGTATCTACTTTTTTGGTCTGAAATTGATATTATGATGGTATGAATTGTGTATATGCAAGTAATTATGAAATGTATGAATTTGGACTGAAGTTAATACTATATTGGTATGAACTTTGTATGAGCAAATCTTATGCATTATTTTCTAGCTTATGTTTGTTTGATATTGGTATTATGTTGGTATGAATATTGAATGAAGTAGTTTTTATGCATGTGTTTGTTTGTTGTTTCTCAGTGGTATTATAAAATTTGTATTAGCTTTTGTATTATTAATGTATGAACTGGTATTGCACAATATTTTATGTTGTTTCAATTTTGGTATTAATATAGTATTAAATTTGTGAAAGGCAATATTAATGACAAGTTATTGTTGTTGGTTTAAACTTTGTATTAATCATTGCATTATTCTTTTTCAATATTTTCTTCTTTTCCTTTTCTATTTCTTTTTTTATATGAAGGGGTTCCATTTTTTTCAACACGATCCTTCAAGGGTGAATTTCACAAAGTTATTGCTCATTTTCTCTCCTCAATTTCTACCACACCCCCAACTTAGGCTTTTGGCCTAAGGTGGCTATTCCATCAAACCAATGCTTCCTGAAGGTTTTAGGTGGAGAGGAAAAAGGCCAAATGTGTTAATGTTTCATCCAAAGAAAAGATTAGGCTCAAATAGTGTCAAGTTAGGTCCACACTCGATAATGTGGTCACAAAGAGGTATAATAGCAATTTTGTTCACTCTCCAAAATTTGTGCCTCAGATCATTTCATTCATTCACCAATGTTAATCAATTGGACCAACAAGGCAAATTTTAGGTATCACCAAGCACATGTTTCAAGGAAATCTCACTACACATGGCATTCAACACAATCAATCGATCAAGACTCTACAAATTGAGCTCGCGTGCAACGATCATCACAAGACTCATTTCAACAATCGACTAGTCACAATGAGATGCTAAGAGTACACACATGACTTATGCAACTCAAATTTGCCTCATTGGAGATGCACAAATATAGCGTTCAATCAAGAGCACTATTTAAGTCATCAGAGTTGATCGCAACCAATACTCAAATATGCAAAGGAATAGCCATATAATTATGAGACCTTCACACATCCCCCCGAGAAAGGTTATGCAGTGCGCTCAATGCAAATACAATGAACGTAGCTAACAAGACAAGCAAGTAAGGATCACTGAATTAAAAGATTATAGTAGGAGAAACTCTTCACTTCATGCCCAGTTGGTAAGCAGCTGCCAGGCATGCAGAACCATTCAGCGAATCACCGAGCTGGAGTGTGTTCGCCAATATTTCCAAAAGACTATCTTCCAGTTTGAGCAAAAAGGCGACCTCAATCAGGCTCGCCGGCTGGTTTTGTGGTGCGCCAAATATTCATGTATCTCACTGAAGTTTCCAGAACGAGTCCCAAAGTTGACCTGAAAATTGGCGGTGCGCTTAGGCGATCAGGAGTACTGGTTGGCGATTTCCCGAAAGGTCGTGTCCACCACCCATTTGACATTATGTCGAAAATGAGGATTTCAACCTACACATTCAGCAAACGTTATTCAAAAATGATTAAAACTTGGGTTGTCCCTCAAGAAGCGCCTTATTTAACATCGTGGCATGACGTGGAAATGCTCTCAAGCATCTTCCAAATACACCACTTCAATTACTGAGACATCAAAACATTCTCCAAAATGGAGCTTCAAGTGTTTCCCATTTACTTTGAATGTTGATCCTTCTTTTCTTTCAACCTCAATTGCCCCATTTGTGAACACTCGAGTAACTTTAAACGGGCATGACCATTTTGATTTGAGTTTACCAGGGAAGAGTCTGAAACGAGAGTTAAAAGCAAAACAAGATCGCCAACTTTAAACTATCATCGAAGGATTTTGCATCATTCCATTTCTTCATTTTCTCCTTATAAAGGGTTGAACTCTCATACGCCCTCAGCCGAAACTCTTCCAACTCATGCAGTTGATTGACTCTACCTTTTGAAGCACCCCCTTATTCAAGTTTAACTCCTTCAATGCCCATAATGCTTTGTGTTCAAGCTCGATTAGCAGGTGACAAGACTTTATATGGTGACATGCCAATTGGAGTCTTGAAATAAGTATGGTACGCCCAGAGAGCATCATCCAACTTCTGAGACTAGTCAGTCCAATTTGCATTGACTGTTTTTGCAATTCCCTTGATTTCTCAATTTGATACTTCAACTTGGCCACTTGTCTGTGGATGATAGGGGTTGTAACTTATGCTTAACTCCATATTTTCTCAATAACGAAGTAAACAACCGGTTGCAAAAAGAGAGACCCTTCATCATTGATAATAGCATGCGGCGTACCAAACATTGTGAATATGTATCGCTTCAAGAATTGCACAACACTTTTCCCTTTATTGTTGGGAAAGGCTACAACGTCTACCCATTTTGAGACATAATCAACCGCCACCAAGATATACTTATTTCCAAATGAACTCACAAACGGTCCCATGAAGTCGATTCCCTAAAACTCAAACAATTCTACCTATAGGATAGGATTAAGAGGTAACTCATGCTTTCTCGACAATCCTCCTTGCTTTTGGCATTGAATACACTCTTTAATGAGAGAATGAGCATCTTGGTATAGTGATTGCCAATAGTAGCCACTTTGAAACACTTTGGCGGATGTGCGCACCCCGCTATGATGTCCACCAACTAGCGATATGTGGCAAGCATCGAGAATTGCATTTACTTCCACTTCCGGTATGCACCTTCTAATTATGTGATCTGTGCATTCTCTAAATAGATATGGTTCATCCCAGAAATACCTCTTTACATCGAACAAGAACTTCTTTTGTTGATAAAAATTCTGGCCCTCGGGCATAATCCCACTCACTACATAGTTAGCGAAGTCAGAACACCAAGGTGAGTTGCCATGGGTTATCCTCATTACTATTTCATCGAGAAATTTTTACCTCAAAGTCTCTCTGACCGGGATCAACAATATTGGTTTCCATCCGAGACAAGTAATCTGCCACTTGGTTCTCACGCCCCTTTCGATCTTTGACCTCGAAATTAAATTCTTTCAACAGCAACACCCGTCGAATCAATCTTGGCTTTGCATCTTTCTTAACCATCAAATATCGAATTGCATCTAGATCCGTGTGCACCACCACCTTAGTACCTAACAAATACACTCTGAATTTCTCAAAGGCATACACCACCGCTAGCAATTCTTGCTCAGTGATGGTATAATTCTTTTGAGCAACATTCAAGGTTTTACTTGCATAATAAACCGGGTGAAATAGCTTGCCTTTTTGTAACCAAGAATAGCTCCCAAAGCAACACCACTAGCATCACACATGAGTTCGAACGGAATACTCCAATCGGGGGCAACAATGATTGGGGTTGACACTAATTTTTCTTTCAAGCACAAAAATGCTTTTAGGCAAGCTTCATCAAAGTTGAAGGTAGATTCCTTCTTTAGTAACTTACAAAGAGGGTGAGCCATCTTGGAAAAATCCTTTATAAACCGCCTGTAGAAACCTGCATGGCTTAGAAAATTGTGGACTCTTTTTACCGAAATAGGAGGAGGTAGTTTAGCAATGACTTCGACTTTATCTTGATCCACTTGCATTCCTTCTCCTAAAATTTTATGCCCCAAAACAATACCCTCTTTCACCATGAAATGACACTTCTCCCAATTTAGAACAAGATTGGTTTCAACACACCTTTGTAGTACCTTCCCAAGGTGCTCAAGACTTGTTTCAAATGAATCACCAACAACCGAAAAATCATCCATAAAGACCTCCATTGATTTTTCAACCATATCTGCGAAAATAGAAAGCATACATCGTTGGAATATTGATGGAGGATTGCACAACTCAAAAGCCATTCTCTTGAAAGCAAATGTTCCATAGGTACATATAAAAGTTGTTTTCTCTTGATCTTCCGCTGCAATAGAAATTTGGTTGTACCCAAAATAACCATCTAAAAAGCAATACCATCCACGCCCCACAAGCTTATCGAACATTTGGTCCATAAAAGCATAGGAAAATGATCTTTCTCACTCCATACATTAAATTTCCGGTAGTCTATCAATACACACCATCCGGTAACGGGTCTCATAGGCACAAGTATTCCTTTTTCATTTAGAACTACTATAATTCCTCCTTACTTTGGTACACATTGCACAAGACTCACCCATTTCCTATCCGCAATGGGGTATACCACATTCCAATTGAGCCACTTGATGATTTCCTTCTTCACCACTTCTTGCATCGGTGGGTTTAGCCTTCTTTGATGCTCAATGCTTGGGTAACATTCACTATCCAATTGAATTTTATGAGTGCAAATTTTGGGAGGAATCCCCACGATATCAGCAATTGTCCATCTGATGGCTTTAATGTATCTTTTCAACATATTAAAAAGTAATTTTACTTGCCATTCAAGAAGGTCTGCGGCAATGATGACGGACAGGGTGTTATTTTCTCCCACAAATACATACCAAAGGTTGGATGGGAGCACTTTCAACTCAAGATTTGGTGGCTCTTCGATGGATGGTTTAGAGAGGGACTTTCTTGATTTTTTAGATCAACATCGAGCTTCAATGGGTTCTTAGAGTAAGAACCAAAACCCGATAGATCAGCCACAACTTCATCATAACCTTGAACTTCCTCCTCATCATAGTCTGAAAGGACGGCCTCTAGAGGCTCCCCCACACAAAACACCTCACTTACACTAGCCATTGCCTCGTCCATCACATCAATGGTTGAAACCACATGAATGTCACTCGGTTGGTTCATCTATTTGCACACATTGAAAGTAACCTCCTCATTATTTACCTAAAATTTCAATTCATCACTTTCAACGTCCACAAGGGGTCATCTGGTAGCCAAAAATGGCCTACCTAATATAATAGGTACCTCGACGTCAATGTCACAATCCAAACTAACAAATTTGCCCGGAAATTTAAACCTATCCACTTTCACCAAAATATCATAAAGTATGCCAATGGGATGCTTAATAGATCGATCAACCATAAGAAGATGCATTGTTGTAGATTTAGGTTCGCCCAACCCAAGTTTTTTGAAAATGGCATACGGCATCAAGTTAATACCTTCCCCCAAGTCACACAAATCTTTGGCAAATTGAAGCATCCCAATAGTCTATGGAATAGTAAATGCCCCCGTATCAGCTTTCTTCATAACCACATTGATTGTCATTATGGCACTACAACTATGAGATACCTCAACCGTTTCAAAAATATGAACTTTGCATAGCCCGGCATTTCCAACAATGCTTCCGCTAAAGGAAGATTGATAGACAGAGTCTTGAACACAAATAGAAATTTTTGGAACTTTACATCTTCACCCCTCTTTTTGAGTCTTTGAGGGAATGGTGGATTGACTTTAGGTAACGGTTTTGTAGGTTTTGTCAAAGAAGCAGCCCCTTCATTTGATGTTTGCAATTCTCTGGTGATAAATTTATTTGGAACTTCATCACTTTCTTTGGGCATGTCATTTTTCGATTCTTGGCTAAACCCTTCTTCATCAATGGCGGCATTCCCATCTTTACTAGTGCTTGCCTCACCATCCACTTTCACGTCAACACCCACTACTTTTCCACTTCGAGTCAACACCGCCAAGAAATTGTCATGATCAATATTTGAATGCAACATCAAGTCAGTTGCAAAACTCTCTTACAGTTCTGATTCTAAATGGGCTGAAAGTTGACTCATCTGGAATTCAAGTTGCCTGATGGAATCTGAATGAGAGTTTACCTTCTTGTTCAAGGATGAGAAATCCACCTTCATTTCTTTAAGCACTTCATCAGATCCTTCTACCTTATTTAAGATACGAGACAACAAATCATCTACTTGAAAGCTCTCAGAACTGTCCCTAGATCTTGGACTATCATCCATGTGCATGTAACAAGCATTATCGTCATCTTCTCTCCTCTGAAAGCTATTTTGGTCAGCCCAATCTCGATTGTATCCTCTCCATCCATCCTCACTAAATGTGTTTCAACCTTGATTCCTGCCCAACTATAAAGAGCATGGGCAAGAACCCTCCTCTAGTCTTGACACTCCTTGCACCTTTTTTTTTTCAACTCTCATTTCAGTTGAGTTCATTGCTTCACAATTACCCACCATGACCTGTTTTATTAATAATTCCTTTTGGGCCATCATCTTGGCCATGATTTCATTTTGCTCTTAGTTTTTTTCCACTTGTTCCTTTGTCATCCCAATGTTCAATGGAGACACGTAATCTTCTCTAGTGTACCAAGCTCGATTGATTTTTGTCATCTCATCAAGAGGGGTAGATGCTATGGCAAATGGTTGTTTCATGATTCCTCCTCGAACGAGTTGGTTTGCCACACCCTTCTTTACTGAGTGAGGGATCTGGTAAAAATATTGCAATACCATATCGTTCAGTAGTCCATGAGTTGGATATTAGCGCAACAAATTTTAGAACCCCAACCATGTCTCGTGAATGGGTTCACCATCCACTCGCTTAAAGTTTTGAATATTATCCCTCCACTTCACCATCTTAGAGAGAGGGAAAAACCTTACATAAAACACATCAGTGAGATCCTCCCAAGGTGTGATTGATTCTCTTGGTAAATTGGTCAACCACTTCGTTACTTCCCCCATTAGAGAGAAGGGAAACAAATGAAGTTTGACTGACTCTTGAGTCATGTTCTCGAAAGAAAATAGCTCACACATATCCACAAAGTTTTGAATGTGGTCATGAGGATCCTCATTAACAAGACCTCCAAAGAGACCTTCATTTGCAACAGCTGCAACATAGTACTAGTCACATGGAACACGGCATTGCACACAGTTGGAGGCAATCGAATAGCACCCGCACTTCCTAGTTGATCGTCATTGACATCGTGCAAATTACCGATGTGATCATTGTTCCCAAATTGGCTAGCATTTCTCCCATTAACGCTCATCTCTTCACTTATTTAAGAGCAACCAACAAAGAATAAAAATAAGTTGATTCAACTACAACAAAATAAGTTCATCACTAAACTTCAATAAAATAATTATAAACACCACTCCCCGGTAGCGGCGCCATTTTTGATAACGCTCAACTACACTTCATCTGATTCTAAGTGTGGGCGGTCGCTAACAAGTATAAACCCAACTAAGAGTTAGGGTCGATTTCACATGGAATGATACAGTAAAGAATTTGATTACGAAGTAAAATTGTGTTCTAATCATTTGTATATGTAGACATTTTTGCAACAATAAAGTAAATGACGAGGTGTTGACAATTAATGTCAAATGGGGGATTTGGGTGACAATAAACAATTACAAATAACTAGGAGTAAACAAGTAAAGAGGGTTTCTTGGAAGTGTAGTAAATTGAATGAAAATTTCATAAAATTGGTGATTATTATTTACTAAAAGTCATTGTATCTCAGTGGGTAGGTTAGATTTTAGGTGCAATAGATATTTCTCAATCAACTATCATGAATCAAGCGAGTTCTTTCAAACCTCGATAAGCACAACACATATTAACAGCCCAATACCTCAATCAATCTACTTTTTCAAGCTATATTTGTAGGATTGCATTCAGACCCACTTTCTTAAACTAAATCAGCAACAATAATGAGTCCGAGATTTGCACTCATTTAAGGCTTTGTTTTGATAGTATAAGTGTCCTCAAATGCCTATTTTATGCTCTAAATTGATGTTAAAGTGTTGATTTACAGCTATGAAGGCTAAAGAGCAAAGCAAGGACATAACTAGACAAAAAGGAACTAAAGAGTTGAAGAAGTGAAGAAAAAGCAATTTTGGAGATCTCCAAGACCACTTGGCTCACCTCGTAGTGGCTCTTTAGCTCGCCTAAAGTTCCATCATGTGAGCCTTGAGGGAAGAAACCAAGTTGGTGACAGAAATGGGCAGTCGGAGAATCGCCAATCGATTCCGCAACAACAAATTGGATCACCCAAAGTTACAGGACCTGATATGCTGAAGTCCAATGCAAAATGCCGATGGAAGAGGACAATCGACGGATCACCGATCCACTCGGCGAGGCGTGACTTAATCCGCCAAGTGGACTTTCATGCTTAATTTTGGGAAACTATAAATTGGATTTTAAATGGAATTTTGAGGAGTTCTCTTCCAGATATTACAGTTCCCATTCTAGACTTTGAGTTTTCTCTTAGTTTTTGAGTTCTAATTGCAGAATATTAAGGATTTGGAAGTGGGTATTTGGATTTAATCTTTGGAAAACATTGTAAAGGCTTGGAGACGATTACCCAACCGATGGCTAATCGAGTTGGTAATTGTTTTTACCTTTTTATAATGTTTAACTAAAACTCCAATTCTTGGGGTGTGATCATGTGATTATGGTTGAATTATCTTATGGGTATTGTTATTTACTGATTTTAATGCTTAATTGAAGTGGGTTTAATTATATCTATGTTATCATTTAAGAATTGTAGTTGCAAATGTAATTTGAACTTAGAATTCTAGGCTTGCTTGTGAAAGAGGTTTTAGAATCAAAGCTTTCAATTGATGATTGTAGTTGTCGGGCTGATATGAGTTTAGCTAGAAAGAGTAAATCCTATTCTCAATTCTACCTATATAGCTCGAGAGAGTAGATGAATTAAGGTGTGGGCTGTTCTTATTTGCTTAAGCTTGTTGATGTTCGAAAGAAATTACTTGGATCAAAGTAGTTGTTCGAGAGAAAGCTATTTCACTTATAGCCTAGCCTACCCACTAAAATTTAGATGTTTATTAGTAATTTCAATACTAATATAGTGAAATTTTCCTATAATTGATCATATCCAGATAATTTCTCTCTATATTATTATTTCCCCTATTTTCGTTGTTGTTACAGCCGTTCATTGCAAATCCAAACCCCTCATCTGACTTTCGTTGTCACCCCTTTAGATTTATTTGTATGTTTTAGATAATTTTTATTCCTATAATTGTTTAGACCACGTTTGTACTCACAATTGAATTCTAGACACGTACCACTCCCTATGGGTTCGACCCCAACTCTCCGTTAGGTTTTATACTGACTAATGATAGTTTACACCTAGAATTGGATGAGGTGTGCTTGAGACATTTCTATCAAAATGGTTCCACTACCGGGGAGGGGTGTTGTTTGAAATTCCATTATTGAAGTTGAATTATGTTCTTTTTGTGTTATAGTTGAATCGACTTACTTTGGCTTGTGTTTTTGTTGTTTGTGTTGATCAGAGGAAGAGATGAGTGTAAACAGGAGTAATGGTAGCCAAGTGAGCCACCAAGACGACATTGGAAATCTGAATAATGTAAATGGGCCAATGCAATTGGGTTGTGTTCGTGCAATTCGTCTACATTCGGCTGAACGAAACGTTGTTTTCCGCATCACCAGCACAATGCTTCAATTCCTACAATTGAAAGGATTATACGGAGTGCTGGCTCATGAGGATCCCCATGAGCATATTCAGAACTTCATGGACGTTTGTGGTCTATTCTCATTTAAGAACATATCACTAGAATCAGTCTGTCTCAGGTTGTTCCAATTCTCTTTGATGGGTGAAGCTACCAAATAGTTATCTAAGTTACCGAGGAACTCCATTACCTATTGGGATAAGCTAACCGCAGTGTACCAAGTACCTCTATCGAAGATGATGATGCGCAGATATAGCATCCAAGGTTTCAAACGCTTGCAAGGTGAGCCAATCCATGAGACGTGGCTGAGATTTAAGAAGTTGGTGCTTCAGTGCCCAAGTCATAGACTTCCAAACGACGTGTTGCTACAATACTTCTATAGAAGTCTCGATTTGGTGAACAAAGGAGTTGCTGATCAACTTGTTCCCGGTGGTATAATGCAACAGCCCTATAAAGTAGCATCTCAACTCCTTGATTGCATGACCAAGATAAACAGAGCATGGTACATTCATGAGGATCAAGTGTCTCCTATCACGTTTAGAATGACAAAAGAGAAGATCGAAAAGGATCAAGAGAGAGACCAAAACATGGCCAAAATGATGACCTAGTTGGATATCTTGGCTAAAAATTTCATGGGTAGGGGTGCAAAGAGTATTAATGTTGTGGGGGTTGGTGGAGTAAACCCCAATGAAGCACATTTTGAAGCGATGTACAATGAGGAAGTGAACTTCCTTGCAAATCAGGGAGGAGGATATCGCCCAAACTACCCAAGGTCGGGAGGAAATCAAGGTTGGAATAGATATGAGGGCTAGAGAGACTATGATAGAGATTGGCATGATCGCAACGCCACTTGGAAGGAGAAAAAGGGGGATAAGGACAGGTACGTCCCTCCCTATGAGCGTCAAAATCCCAAGGAATCAGAAGGTGGCCGTATAGAAGATATGCTCACACACATTCTCAACAAAGTTGAAGGGTCAGATAAGGTGTTAAAAGAGATGAAAGAGGATGTCTCAAATTTCAATCAGATGATGACTTCTCACTCAGTCTCTATTTAGTATCTGGAAACACAAATGGGTCAAATCTCGACCAAATTTAATCTATGACAAAAAGGCGGTTTGCCTAGTGACACAATGGTCAACCCCAAAAATGAAGCTTAAATTTGTATTTCCATCGTGCCACAACGTTAAATAAGGCGCTTCTTGGGAGGTAACCCAAGTATTTCATGTTTTTAAAGTTTGTTTGTGAATAACGGTTATTGATTGTGCAGGTTGAAAAGTTAAAAGTGTGGGAAAATGGGTAATTTGGCGAACCAAAATCCAGTCGGTGATACGTTGAACAGGTCGGCGAACCCCGACTTGGAATGTCATACGAACTAACTAGCTTGAAAGAGAACTCTCTAAAACTCGACGAGGTAAAATACCACTCGGCGGATCGTCAAGTTGTTCGGCGTGCACGACTTATATCACCTAAGGGAGCGCTAACTGAAAGGTTTTAAAGGCCAGCAGGTTTAAAATTTCAAAATCCTTTCACTTTCTTAACTTTTCAACTCCCGTACTCTCACTTCCTACATTAGATCTCTTGTATTTTCATATTTTTCTCCTTATATTGTGTGAAATCTTTGCTCGGATTGTGGAACTTTTCCACCTAGCTTTACAAATCAAAAATTCAGCATTAAGTTTGGTTTTCCGAACCCCAAACTCTATATGTGGTTAAACATGAATGCAAATCGGTAATGTGTTGTTGATTTTTGTTGAGTAGTTATTTTATCGTGCTTGATTGACAAATTTCCCATAAGGAGTTGATTTAGTGCTTAATGTTGCATATTTGATCAATTCTCGTGTCCTTGCTTATTAAAATAGAGTCGTAATTATTGGGTTGCGGTAAAATTGTGTTAGGTCTAGCGGGGTGCAGTCTAAGTAACCCCAGATTATGCTAAATGACGTAGTTTTCCCAATTATGGTGTGTTTGACGTCATTTTTAAGGACAAAAGACGTCAAATGGCAAGTTTTCACCAAATTGGGGGAAGTCTAAGTACCCCGAGGGCATGGGTAGTATGGGTCTAACCTTAATTTCATAGTGTAGGTGTTAAATTTCATTTTCGTGGACTGTGGGTTGGATTTTGAAATTAGGGGTTGATGACTGGCACGTTGGGCCGTTTGGCTGGCTAAGTCGAGCTCGCCGAACCGTTTGGCGGTTCACCAAAGTCCCCCTTAGGTCGCCTTAAATTTCTTAAATTTTTCAGTTTGTGGTCTGTAATTTTCGATGATATGCATGTGCTTGCCGAGTTCACTCGGTGACTCACCGAAAGTCCTACTTGATCGCCTTCTGCGCCCCTAATCCTAAAAATACACTATAATTTTTGGCGAGCTACTTCTAGCTCGCCGATTGGTGTTGGTGATCCTCCGAATGGCCCTGAGCACCGTCGAACAGTCTTGGATTTTTAAAAAAATTGTGCTGGTACTTTCGGCGAAGCCCGATCTAGCTAGCCAATTCAACTTAGCGATTTGCCGAATGTTCGACGAGTCTTTCTACAACTTCTTGTATGCACTTTTTCTAGAACTTTTTCTAACATATTTCTTTTTTTTTTTGCAAAAATGGCTAGACCCAAAATGTATGGAAGATACATGTCTCCCCGAAAGCGGGCACGTGGGATGGTTATCAATGAGGGTGGAGCTACATCTAGAGCAAAGGCAACCAAACTCCCTACCAAGGGAGGAAAAGGCAAAGGCAACGGAAAGGTGCTTGTGGTTGAGACACCAGAGTACAACTCCAACAGTGACGAGGTCTACGAGACTCACCTCACCACATCAGATAGCGAGAAGAAATCTCAGGATTCTCAGGCTTCCATCTCTGAGCCTGAAAATGATCAGATACTGCAGGCTCGGAGAGCAGAGATTCGCTCCAAGGCGATGCATGATCCGCCTAGGATCCCAGTACCTCAGACTCCTTCTCCACCTCTAGTTTCAGCTCAGATTTTGGTCCCGGCACCACCATTACAGGGTCCTTCTCCCCGGTCTCTCAACCGGTTGATTGTGTCACCAAGGCAAGAAGGTGAAGTGCGACAGTTCCAACATCAATGTTGTACAGGGTGCACTTATGACTTTGTTCACGACTATATCGATCTAATCTAGAGGAAGACGTTGGAGGAACTTTAGGGTTGGTTAGCACCCTTATTATATGATGCCACTCCAAGGTGGATAGAGGCAGGTGTGCCCCATAGAAAAGAAGGATCTCAATGTGGCAGCTCGGTACTGGTTTGGGTTCATCAGCAACATGATGATGCCATCTCAAAATGAATCCATTCTCCGACACCGAATGGCAGCATGTTTAGGCTCTATTATTTCTCGCCAGAAGCTGAATCTAAGGATGATGATTGAGCAGGAGATGGCCATGAGGGCCAAATAGAGACAGACTTCACTCACATTCCCGGTGTTGATCACCGAGCTGTGCAGATGGGACTGTGTTCCTCAATATGAGAAGATGGATGTAGAGGTGACATCCACCTCCTCTACTGACATTCGGTGTATTGAGGCCAAGTACCAGAAGGATGAGGCCGAAAGGTGGAGAGCAGCTCTGATAGACACAGCCACAGAGGTTTATGTTGCTATAACACATACAGATGCAGTCATTCCTAGTAAGGTTAGTGGGCCCTCTGGTATATTTGTACCTCCTTCTTTTGAGACTCCAGATACTTTTACTATTCCCCATCCCCCTAGATCTACTACTGGCACTTCTGTTTCTAGGCCTCTGATCACCCAGGCCATGCTTTACAAGATGGGACACTTAGCCCAGCCTCCTGATGTGCGTGTCTCCCGTCTAGAGGTCGTTGTTCTTGGGATGATCAAGAGATCCCTTATGGTTACACTGATACCTCTTAGTTCTTCAATTGATACCCTTACGGTGAGAGTAGAGGTATGTGAGAGAGGACAGGGTGCTATTGTGGAGGTGACGGCCTTGAATGCCGACATTATTGAACTGAGAAAGGATGTGGACTATCTGAAGTCCACAAACTTTACTTTGCTATCTGGGACGGTGGAGAGCCCAAATGACCAGAGAGTGCAGATATTCCAGCTCATACTGATGTGCCTTCGGCTACTACCGGAGATGAGATTAGGGTTGATGTTGTTGTTGATGAGTCTGAAGCCGAGACTAATGAGGAGCATCTTGGTGTTTAGAAGGAGACTATTTTTTAGGACCTTTCTGAGTTAGAGGAAGCCATGGTAGATTTAGCTATTCAGGCCTCTTTGAGGGATGTATCCATAGTGGGCTTCCGTAGAGCCAAGGTTGATGAGACACCGAGCACTTATGCCCAGACAGATGGTGTAACGACTCGAGAGCACCCCCTAGTCGTTACATGCGTATTCGACCTCTCGGAGATCTTATACAAGCCTTAGCATTCATTCATCGCATAGATCATAAAAATCACTAAAAATGTAAAACTTTTATTCAATAGAACCACAAGACTTCAAGGCTCATCAACATTTGAAAACATCATTACGCAAGCGGAACTACTAAGTCTATTTAGCCAATCCTAGACAAAAACTTAAAACGTACTAAGGGACACGGCCCTTTACAAATGAAATGAAACTTAAGTGTCTATTACAATGACTAAGAAACTTTTAAACATAGTCCTTGAATCTTGAGGACATACCAAAGACTTGGAAGAATGAAGCAATCCAAGCAACTCCAAAGCACAATCTCCTCCTAGTTACCACAACCTACACTTGTAGTAAAATAGAAGAAAGGAGTTAGTATAACACACATACTAAGCATGATGATATGCAAAACATGCTAAAAAGGACATTTGTTTGGAAGTTATGCTTTAATGCCATTTTGATAAAATCTCATGAACATCAACATAATAGGCACCTTACAAGTCACAACCAACAACACAAAGTCATATGCTTCACAATACATCATAAACATACATAACCCATGTACCTTTACCTTCTTGCCTTTGACCTCCACCTTAAGTAACCCTTAAGCAATACCTTTGTGCAATGTATGGGCAGCGTCCCATACCATCACCCATACTAAGGCACCACCTTAATGTCACACAAAGTGCACTTACCATGCATACCTCAACCTTCACCAAATAACCAGATAAGACATAGAAGCATATAAGCCAACAAGTCACTTCATAAAACTAGAACACTCATCAAATGTCATCCCAAGACTCACCTAAGTATGACATGATGAGGCAGCCCATACTACCTCTCCATACCACACCCAAGTGATCTTTAAGGCTACACAAGACAAGCTCCATTCACATCTCAACATAAATCGTTTATTCAACTTAATGCATTTAGACAACTTCATTCATTAATGACATAAGATCGTTACATGCATTCAATTCAACATAAGCACTTACATTCAATTCATTATGACGCACTTTCACATTAGCATGCTCAAAGACCAACACTTTCATTAATTAGCCCAATAACACTCATTCATTCATTATCATTACTAAGACACACCAAGATCTCCCTTAAATGTCTACTTGTGCAATGTCTAGATGATGTCCCATTCCACTACCTATCCTAAGTAGTACACCCTTAAGAGACCCTAGTTCATTCATTCATTAATGTGGGTGAAGAGCCTTCACCGACATAGACCATGGAGCTTGACATGGAATCTCGGTAGTAACCCTTACCGGATGAGGGATCCCCACTTGCCTAAGGTAGGGTCATTCTTTTAGCCTTTACGTAGTAGAGACCACTAGCTAGTACTATGTGGGCACAGAGTTAAGGGATAGAAGGATTGCTTCTAAGTACCCACATCTCAACTAACGAAAGGGCACCCATCTTAAGGGTTGCTACTAAATACGCACATCTCAACTAACGAAGGAGTATCCACCCATCTTCATAACCTCTCGGTGCTAGACATTACTCCCCCACGGAGTTTTGGACATTCATTTCATTCATTCATTTAAGCATAAGGATTGCTACTAAGTACTCTCATCTCAACTCACGAAGGAGTACCCATCCTAGCCCAAAATTCATTCATTTAGGGATAAGGATTGCTACTAAGCACTCTCATCTCAACTCACGAAGGAGTACCCATCCTAGCCCAACATTCATTCATTTAGGGATAAGGATTGCTACTAAGTACTCTCATCTCAACTCACGAAGGAGTACCCATCCTATCCCAACATTCATGCATTTAGGGATAAGGATTGCTACTATGTACTCTCATCTCAACTCACGAAGGAGTACCCATCCTAGCCCAACATTCATTCATTTAGGGATAAGTATTGCTACTAAGTACTCTCATCTCAACTCACGAAGGAATACCCATCCTAGCCCAACATTCATTCATTTAGGGATAAGGATTGCTACTAAGTACTCTCATCTCAACTCCATTCATTTAAAGGAGTATTTTATGAGACTATCCTTATGATAAACCCAACTTTCATTCATTAGCATTAACACCCATTCTACTCATTCATTATCACATTCTTTCATTCATTTTTCACTAGGTGTGAGAGTAGGTAAACATAGTTTATCCTAACCTCACCTTTATTATAAGTCATTAAAAGAAGACAACAACCAAGCATAACACATAAATTCTCTACAGAAGGTCACTTTTCATGCTCTTAGACTATACACAAATTCACATTATATCACATTACCTTCACGTAATCAACATTACTCAATTAAACAATCATCCAACTTTGCCTACAAGGCCATGATCACAACATGCTTATAAAGTAAACACATCCCCACTTTCAAAGGGATCAACCACAAAATTCTAACATCTACAACATATATATGAAATACTAGAATCAATAATCTATTCACAACTTCATCATTATCATAAACCTTAGGTCATAATTGCCCATTCAAGGCCAACATCCAATATAACACAATTGACCATGAATTCCTCATAATTCAATATAGAACAATACATAAATCAATAGCCCATAACAATCTACACTTTAATATCACATTATTAGTTCATAATCAATAGACCCAAAAATTAGGATCTCAAGATATGCAAGGGTTCATGGAGTTTTTTATCTTAAAACCATCAATAATAACATAAATCATCATTTGAAATACATTCATGCAAGAACCCAAGCTTAGAATTGAAATTGGGGTTTTTAGTATTTTTGAAAAACATTTAAATCACTTTGATTTGGCTCTTTGATTGAAAGGAAAATCAAAGCTAAAATCCCCATACCTTTGTGATTAATTTTCTTAGGAATTTGAAGGAGAAATCAGTAGGAACCCATCCCCTAGCTTGAAGTTTCATCAATGTCTTCCATGGAGTTCTAGAGAGAGAATTTATTTTTGAGAGGGAAGGGTCAATTTGAAGAATGGGATCTAATTCTAGGTTTTGGGGTTTTAACCAACTTAAAATACCCTAAAATAGGTAGAATAACAGTTTATAATAATTCCCCAAAGTACCCAAACAACCCCTCACTTAGTTGGACCTTTTAAACAAGTCAAACTTGAGTTTTATTTTCGAAGATTTCGTCGGGAAACAAGTCTGCGACGCGGGGTTGTTCCCACAAGTTTCTGGAAATTAAATTTCGAGAAAGAAGAGTCTGTGATACGTCCGCGGCGTGGACAAAAAATTTGGCCTATGGTGGAGCTAGTACGCGACGCGGAAATGCTCCCTCCATGAGCATTTTGAAGCTGCCCTGGCAGCTTGTTTGGCCAAGGGTTGGGGTCCTCCTCGGGAATCCTTAGGGTGGTCCCGGGGAGTCGTACCCGAATGTTTTGACCCTAAAAATATTTATTAAGACACTAGAGTCACCTCCACTGATTTTAGACTCCAAACAACACATAAAAACATGAACAACATACTAGAACACACCAACACGTAAAAGACTAATTTCCGAACGTCTTGGTCGTCCTTTGACGTTTGACTTCCAAACTCTTTAAAACTGACTAAAAAGGCTATTCTTCATTATTTTAACAAGTTATTAATGTATAAAACCCATGTGAGGCTCTACTTTACCCTACTTCATTTTGAGGGTTGTTACAATATCCCCCACTTAGGAACATTTGTTCTCGAATGACACTTAAAACACTTTCGAGGACTCAATGACCCATCTAGCAGCTCACAAAAAGCATGTAATATCATTACTACAGCACACATCAGGGAGGAAACATCAACTCCACATAAAAAGCATTACAACAACACTTTCATGCAATTCAAGGAAGTAGGAATAACATCTACCACTCAATATGTACAAAACTTTACCATTTCTCGTTTCGAACTTTCTTCTCCATAGCATATCATGCTCATTACAATATTTATAGGCTCACCATGCAATTTTTCTCAAAAGCATAATCATGCAACATCAAGATCACATCAAGGCATGCTCAACTAAGCATCTCATGGAGCAATTTAAACAATTCTTCATAAATGCATATAAATCATGAGGGACATAATCATGAAAACTCATTTATTTATTTAAACAAGAATTCAACTAAAATATGCACATCATAAGGAGAATATGGAAACTCAATTCACATAAGACTCCAACATGCAACATGCTACTAAGAACTCTTTGTTTTAAACTTGAATTAGAATAGAAGGATAAGATAAGTAAATCAACAACCTTACTACTCAACTCATCATCCCCCACTTGGGGTAAACCCATCTAAGGTTATCATCAAACAACAAAGAAAATTGACTTACCTTCATTTGTTCCCTTATCCTTGTTAGCTTGAAGCATATAGAAACGGTTCCTGTTAGGAGCATTTGGATCCGGGACATCATGAGCAACTTGATTGGTCTCTTTCCCTTTTCCCCTAAGTGTAGGGCAATCTCTCATCTTATGACCCTTACTTCCACATCCAAAGCATCCATCTGTACCGGCAAGACACTTGCCCAATTGTTGCTTTCCACAAGTAGCACACCTAGGTCTCTCAAAAGTAGAACCACCTCCACTCCCTCTTTGAGGTTTAGGGTTAGACACCCTAGCATTGTTGACCATTGAAGAATCTTGGTTATAGAACCTCTTCTTAGACCTAGATTGGTTTTGTTCATCCGGCCTAGACCTCTTCATATCTCTATTCATCTTCCTAAGCTTTGTTTCCTCAAGTTGTTGAGCATAAACCATAAGCCTAGAGATATCCATATAATGATGTAGCATGTTCGTACGACACTCTTCTTCAACCAAACAGGAAACCCCCATCACAAACTTATTCATTCTAGCCCTAGAATTTGCTACCAAGGTAGGAGCATACTTAAAGAGTTGGGTAAACTTGAGAGAGTATTATTTCACACTCATATTCCCTTGACGTAGGTTCATGAATTCAACCAACTTTTACTCCCTCAACTCTAAGGGGAAAAACCTATCAAGAAAGTTTGTCTTAAACACTCCCCAATCTATTGGGTCAGCCCCTATGGGTCTCTCATCCCTCCATTGCTCAAACCACACTTGAGCTACATCCTTGAGTTGGTAGGAAGCCAACTCCGCCTTCTCCCTAGGAGTCACTCCCATTGCATCCACAATCTTAAACACCTCATCTATAAAGTTTTGTGGGTCCTCATCTACTTTAGAACCGAAGAAGGTAGGAGGGTTCATCCTTGTGAAATCCCTTAACCTTGAGGCCATGATACTCTCAATAGCATTCACTCTAGGACTCACATCTCTATTTGCTTGAGTAGTCATGGCACGGGCCAAGGAGAGAAAAGTCTCTCTAATCTCCCCATTAGTCATATCCGAGGGAACCACCGAAACCACATTCTCTTGCCCACCTAAAGGAGCTTGGTCACCTTGCACTCCTTGGGGAGGAATTCCCCCATCATCTATCTCCTCCTCCGCTCTCCTCCGGTTAGCCCTCGTATTCATATCCTATAAACACAAGAGACGGATTAGGAAAAGGACACATATAGGCCAAACTCTAAGGCACGACATCAAGAATAATGAAAGAAAGTGAAACTTCTATAGTCCTATAGACTCTCGCTCATAGATGTGTCGAGACTCACACCGATGAACAAGACTCTACTAGATATGGCTTTCGAGACTTTGAACCTAAAAGTAATCTTAAAAACCTTAGGCTCTGATATCAAGTTTGTAACAACCCGAGAGCACCCCTAGTCGTTACATGCGTATTCGACCTCTCAGAGATCTTATACAAGCCTTAGCATTCATTCATCGCATAGATCGTAAAAATGACTAAGAATTTAAAACTTTATTCAATAAAACCACAAGACTTCAAGGGTCATCAACATTTGAAAACATCAATATGCAAGCGGAACTACTAAGTCTCTTTAGCCAATCCTAGACAAGAACTTAAAACGTACTAAGGGACACGGCCCTTTACAAATGAAATGAAACTTAAGTGTCTATTACAATGACTAAGAAACTTCTAAACATAGTCCTCGAATCTTGAGGACATACCAAAGACTTGGAAGAGTGAAGC
>JAJOOS010014614.1:0-34141 GCA_029582725.1 Solanum chiquidenum | reverse complement strand
CTCTAAAATTCGGGTTAGACCCATTTCCCACTCAATTTGACCCCCTGAATAAGAATATGAAGTCGAATTTCCGAAATCATGCACGGATTTTGAGATATATGGAAATTGCAATTATAGGTGTTTCCGAAGCACATTTTCGGGCATTTTTGGGGTCGTTTCAATGACAACACCATTTGATGCCTCAACCTCTGCCCCCACTAGAGTTGCATATATGTTGCACTGTATGTCTCCGCCCTCTACATCAGATCTACTACCTGACTTACCTCCCTGGTATCCTCCCGAGCTCCCTGATGGCACTATGTTGGTCTAGACCCTGGCACCATCTCTATCTAGAGATGCTACTACTAATACTGATTGAGGTAAATATGGAGCAACTGGAATTTTCCCACATCAGGGATAATGTCTGTACCAATGATAAATATCACTATAATCAAGAAAATGTTAGGGAGTACATCCTAGAGAAGATCAGTTGGCACAACCTGAAGAGCCTGAATATGAACATCGGGAACTCTAATATGCAACAAAACCACCTTAGTTGTACTGCTCACCCATAGAAGCTTGAAGTGCCACCCTAGTAGGCTGGCTATAGTGACCTTGGAGAAACCATTGTGAGGCCTATCATATTTGTCTCTACCCTAAAATGGAACATGTTGTAGCTACCTTGGTGACGATCCCTCTTGTCACTGCCACCTTGGCCTCATGAGAGCTCCTCTATAATGTGGCAATGGTCCATAACATATTAAAATGATATTCTTGGTGAAGCCATAGACTCATTCTAAATCCATAATTGTAGCCTCAAATGGTGCACAAACAACGAACCCTCTACTACTTAGTAGGTAATATCATTGTAGTATGCATGGATAGCTCATGAAAACTTTACTCATACACCAATACATCATAGAGACATACTCCAACCTTGAGAACTGATCTCGGAGTCAATCCATAACACTCCACGATATGAATCTAGAAAAAAATGCCTAAGAAAATTCTGTCCACGATAGTGGAAGTGATCCAACTGGTCTACACCTAATAAATTTATGCCACTACTACCTAGATGAACTATCAAGAAGATAAATTGTGAAGTCAGCTGCTCTCGACTCCACCAGCTCCAAAGTGTACAACCACTAATGGCACATAGTCAAGAACCCATGTGCATCCTCTCCAATAGCCCTAGAAACCTCAGAGGTGACAATCTCAAGAACACTCTGAGTATCTTTTTCTACTCTAATGGAATAGCCCTCGCTGTAATAATTTGTTGGGAAATAGGGGATTGGTCTCCCCTTTACCTTTAGAGCGGATGCAGCAGGTTGATCCTATGATGATGGCCTATCTGGAGTTGGGGGCCTGTTGCATACCCCCAAATATAAATAGTAACTAAGCAATAGTTGTTTGTAAGTCTAGAGCCATAATTGGTCCGGGTGGTTGCTGGGCTAGTGTCGGCCCCACTTGCTCTAGAGCCCTATGCATGTCCTACTCTGGTGTTGTTACCCTTGCACGACCTCGAGGTCATGATTTTCCCCTATCTAGGGATCTACCACCAGGCTTGGGTGAATCAACCCTAGCCGTTATAAAATAACTAGGATTCCAAGAAACCAATAATACACACAATGCATGTATAGATACAAAATAGAGAATCATCCTAAAGATGACTTGTAACTTCCCAAAGATAGTATCACACATGTAATACATCAGAAGTGTAAAAGGTAGCTTGGAAATTTTAAAGTTTCATAATGTCATTGTTGCACTATTGTACGACCATGTGGATGAGTCATGTAGTGTTATATAGCTCATGGATGGTTGTAGTAGAGTGAGACTAGAAAGTTGGAAAAATGGTAAGTCTCTGACCTTAATACACGAACCAATAGGATGGCTCATGGTTGGGAAGAAGGGTTCTAATTGGGACTTGTAGAAATGGTCCTCAAACTTAGGTGATTTTGGTACTTGGAAGTCCATCAGGGACTTGTATAGGTCATACATTGTTTGAGGGGTCACAGAGACCTTCTCATGAAATATTATACAGAAATTTAATTTTGAGGGATTAAGTTGTATGACCTGACAGTACCAGTCATGCAGTGGAGGATGGATCGTGCAATGGATTCGTGGTTCTAAGTGCTACATTAAGGTTTTTAGTGGTTCTTATACATATGGCCTTTTTTTTATCCGTGTAAGAAAGTATGATCTGTAGATTGAGCCATGGAACCTGATCGATAATTATTTCATAAGGTTATTTGGGTTTTTTCCTACTCTTTTAATTCATATACTACATCATTTTAGCCATACTTTGAAGACCCAAAACTAATTCTAGGACCAAAACCCCTCCCTATTCACTCTCATTTTCTAAAACTCCAAATTCTCTCTAAAGTCTTCTTCTCCAATCAAACTAGGATTTTGATAATTCCAAGCCTCCATTGAAGATTTCTATTAGGTATTTGGTCAAGGTATGTGGGAAAATTCTATAATAGGTTCCTCTCCACCCATTGAGTCTTAAAGAAACCTGAAATTCTACTTTATGATTCTTACCCAATTCTAGAGTTATCAAACTTTTCTTAAGGATTCAATTGATTTCAAGATTATTCATCATGATTGATCTTACTATGCATGATTTGATCATATTTTCAATATTATTAATGATATTATCATGAAACCATATAATGTGAGTATTTTATGATAAATTCAAACTATGATGATATTCATGCATTATGTTATGAAAGATTTATGAATCAAGGATAGTTTCGAATATAGTATCAATCAGTTTTATATTAATATGATGCTGCCAATGAAGTACCTCCCATTATAAAAGAATGACATGATTTAGATACTTTTGATTGAAGTACTTCTTATTACGATAAAACTATAATGATTTATATGTTTTTGATTAAAGTGTCTCTTATGAGTATATTATGAAATCATAATTTTTAAAGGAACTATCCTTATGACTATACGATATTTATGAATTATTTGGTATTAATAGATTCTTACCATTTCAAATATTATTAATATGATTATGCATGTTTTCCATTTGTGGCTTACTTAGCACCGAGTTGGACAAGTGATGATAACCCAGATCCTAGAACTACGCTCCCATGTAGATTATGTCTTGATTGGACATTAGCTAGTGGATCCACCTAAACTCATGATTATGGTCCTTACCTTGTAAAGTAGGACACTCTCCTTTCGATGTGGGTGTAGTACGCTAAACTCTCTCGCATAGCTCACACGGTTTATGCTAGTTAATAGTATTTCCCACAAAGATTTATGACTTCCTCAAAGACTTATCTTATTACTATGATTTCAAGAAGAATGCATGACCTTGTACTATGTTTTATGAAATCATATGATCATATTTATGTTATGCTTGCCTGGTCATTATATTATCATGTTTTCAGACTTATCATGGTATCATGTTATACTCATTCTTCTTTCCCCATATTAAGTATATTCTGACTACTAACCACATACATCTCTTGTGCCTTTATTGTTTTATAATATATGTTGTGACGCACATCACTCCGAGCGTGGTTTGTAATGGATTCTGTCAATTTTGCTTAGATTTGGTGAGTCTTCATGGTTTGGGGAGATGGCCAACTTGTGCTTTTATGTCATTTTAGAATTATTTCTGTTTTAAGATTGTTCAAGTAAGCCAGGGCCTCTCCTAGCCACTCTTATGTAATAGAGGTTTGTTGCCAGATATAGTATTTTCACATTTTGGTCTTTGTGAACACATATCATATTTATGTTGATATTATCTCTTGGATACTTATATTTTGCTTCAGGCTATTTGAGTTATGTTGTTATCTTAGGGTCATGCTATGCCTTATGGTTCACTTGGTGTTTCTTGGGATTCTAAGTACCATGTCACGGCTTGGGAGTAGTCTTGCATCATAAAAAACACCAAATCCACAAGACTATACTAGACATTAGCTATGTACATGTGACATCGGTGATGATGAGGCTCTAATACCAATTTGTGCCATCATGACTTGGTATTTTGGGCGGTGACTGTAACACCTCGAAAACCAGACCCAAATTTTTTTTGCAGAAACTTACCTGAAACTAGTGAACCACGGCAGGGTTCACGGACCGTGACAGGGTCCACAATCCATTGACCTACTCGTGGTCTGGAGTTAAACTCCACCAGGACAAGATGTCAGACAACGGGACCCTTCACGGGCGGTGGTCTTGACAACGTACTGTGGTGGTGTCCGTAGTGGTTGAACCAGTAGCTCCCCCAAGCCTAGACCTGAGACACCCATGCCTAAGTGAGGACCACGAGGACCTTCGCGGTCCATGGTCCTTACGAAGGGTCATGGGGGCGTCCGTGAAGTCCAACCAGTAGACCCTCGTACCTGAGCTATCATACCACCAGCCCAAGTAAGGACCACGGGGACCTTCACGGTGTATGGTCCTCTTCACGGTTTGTGGTAGGGCTCATAGGCAGGACCTCAAAAATTAGCAACCACTGGCCAAGGACCACGATCGGTCCCATGGTCCCTTTCACGGTCCGTGGAAGTGGTCGTGGTCAGCCCGTCTGTTAGGGGTCTTTTGGTCTTTTTCTGTTTTGTTGGACCCCTAAACTACGTCATTTTAACCCTAAACTACGTGGTTTTGATTAGTTTTAGCCTATAAACATAACTAGAACTTGCCTAAGTCAGTTCTTTCATCAACACTTAGAAAATTAGAACGCTAGAGAGAAGAAGAGGCGACCAAACCCCAGTTCACGAACGCAACAAGATTCCATCAGTTCCAGCCCCGAAATTGAAAGATTTCTTCATGGAATTCGTCATCATGTATGTGGGACGTCACTAGTGGGTTCCTTTCGCCCATCAAGTCCCTAGTTTTCATTCAGATTCTTGATTCCCTTATCATAACTAGACCTAGGGTTTTTTAAACTTCAGCAGATCATCATGAATTAGTTAATTTAATGTTCCAAATCACATTATCATGTTATTACGTCATTTGTTGCATGAATTTCAGAACCCTAGCTATGTATTTATTTAGTTCTTGAATTATACATGCTAGGTCAGATAATTTTAGTATATCAGATATACATGCCTCAGTCTTCTGTGTGTCATTGTCAGTATATTAATGCGCATTCTCAATTTGCATGCCAGTTTTGAGCTATCTAGTACATTACATAAATTTTAGTCATAATGTGTTAATCATTTAATCTATTGAGAGTAGCATAATACCGAGTTGAACTAGGGTCAGTCACCCTTATAGTCCCAGAACTACGAGCCACGTAGGTTGTAAGTCCCCTTTGTGGGCTCTCATTTTAGAGATCACCCTAGCATGCCTCTATACCTCTGGCAGGGTATATTAGGTCCTCTCGATGGGGCGTATATATAGAACTTCACATTTAGCTTATGTGGTTTTAGTATAGGTTATTAGTAGCTCCTACAGTCCAGTAAAACTCCATTGCATTGACCACATTTCAGTATAGAATGTATTCAGTCTCAACATGTCATGAATTGGTCATTGTATTTAGTTAGCTCAATATTCAGTATCCATATCATGTTCAGACTCTTGCTTTATTGCTTATTCAGTTATATGTTTATTTCAGCTATAATCTATCATACATGCTCAGTACCTTTCAAGTACTGACGCATACTCTGCGCTACATCTTCTCGTGATGTACGTTCAGGTCCTCTGCAGTTAGATCAAGCATAGATTGGTTCCTGATCTTCAGCTCAGTAGCATCAGTGGTGAGTCCTCATTCTTCGAGGACTAATGACATGTTTATCTTATCACTTCTAGTCTTTAGTTTCAGTTTTGCTAGATCTATTTTGGGAATGTCCTAACATTTTTAGTCAGTTTAGAGGCTTATTTCAGACATAGTTAGATTCAGCTTAGTATTTAAGTTTGATATTTCTCTTGTATTAAACTCTTTGATTTGATATATTCAGTTTTAGTATATGGATATTCCCCATCATTTCATACTTTCATTATTATTTAGCTTCTGCATCAGTTATTATTATCCTTAGTATGCTCATGTCATGCCAGCAGGGTTAGCTTGGGGTCACTTGTGATCCTAGGTCTCGTGTCCGCGTCTCAGAGGTAGCTCAAGGCGTGATAAACTTGGTATCAGAGCACTAGATTTAAGTGTCCTAGGATGTATGAAAACCGCACTAGGTAAAGTCCTTATCATGGGTGTGTAGTGCTAACCACATCTAATGAGAGGGAGGCTACAAAGTGTTTTAGGAAAAATCATCATTTTCTTGTTCCTCTTATCGTGCGTAAAGTATGATCTAAATCCGTTCTAACTCAACGTTCTACATTTCAGATCATGCCTTCTCGTAGAGCTAACGCTAGGAATGAGAATCCTAGGAACGCAAATAGAGCTCCTCCAGTCCCAGATCAACAAATTTCAAATGCAGAGTTCCGTAACGCTAGTCAGATGTTGGCACAGAGTGTGGCCAACCAGAACAATCAGCGGGCTCCAGCTCTAACAAATGCTAATCTTGGGTCAAATGCATCCAAAGTGTGAGATTTTGTTAGGATGAATCTGCCACAATTCTTAGGATCGCAGATTTGTGAGGATCCCCAAAATTTCATTGACGAGGTCAAGGAAGATCTTTGAAGTGATGCAGGTAACTGGGAATGATCGGGTTGAGTTAGCATCTTACCAACTTAAGGATGTAGCTCATATCTGGTATACTCAGTGGAAGGAGAACAAGGGTACATATGCAGCTCCTATAACTTGGGATTGCTTTAGTGAGACCTTTCTGGACAGGTTTTTCCCAAGAGAGCTAAGGGAGGCAAAAGTTCAGGAATTTATGAACTTAAGGCAAGGTAGCATGACTGTCCAAAAGTATGGACTCAAGTTCACCCAACTCTCTAGGTATGCTCCTCACATGGTTGCTGATTTTAGGGCCCAAATGAACAAGTTTCTTTATGGAGTGTCAGACTTGGTGAAAACAGAATGTAGGAATGCTATGTTGCTGGGAGATATAAACATCTCTAGGCTTATGACTCATGTTCAGCAGGTTGAGGGTGATTAACTTAGGGAACAAGCCAAGGAGAACAAGAAGGCTACAACTAGGAATTATGACTATTCTCAACAGAAATCGGGTGGTGGAAATCGCTCGCAATTTCAACAGAAGTCTTCGACTCTAGCACCTTCATCAGCTAGTGTCCCATCCTCCAGGTTCCGTAATGATAAGAAGGGTAGGGAATCAATCTCTAAGACTCAAGGTAGTGTTTCAGGAACCAAAACCAACCCAACTTGTCCTAAGGGTGTTAAGAACCATCCGGGCGAGTGCCTTGCAGGAAAGGAAGGATGCTTTGAGTGTGGTCAGTCTGGTCACAAGTTGAGGGATTGTCCCTCTAAAATGGGTCAAGGAGGCAATGATAATCAAGACCAGTCTACAACATCAGCAACACCAGCAGGTCGCCCGACTCAGCGGGGTAACTCTTCTGGTACAGGTGGAGGACAGCGCCAAAATAGGTTGTATGCTCTCCAAGATCGCCAGGATCAGGAAGATTCTCCTGATGTAGTCACTAGTACGTTATGAGTATTTGATCTTGATATTTATGCTTAGTTAGATCTAGGGGTTACTCTTTCTTCTGTAACTCCTTATATAGTGGTCAAATCCAGTATTAGTCCAGAAACTCTTTCTGAACCCTTCTCAGTCTCTACTCCAGTCGGTGACTCAGTTATAGCTAGACGGGTATACAAAAATTTCCCTATCACAGTCTCTCAGAAAGTCACCTCAGCAGATCTTGTAGAGTTAGAAATGGTAGACATCGATGCCATTCTAGGCATGGATTGGTTACATTCCTATTATGCCTCAGCCTATTGTAGAAGTAGGATTGTTCGTTTTCAGTTTCCAGACGAATCAATCTTAGAATGGAAGGGTAGTAGCTTAGCACCTATGGGTTGATTCATTTCTTACCTTAAGGCCAGAAAGATGATCTCTAATGGTTTTGTCTATCATCTAGTTTGGGTTAAGGATTTAAGCTTCGAAACCCCAACTCTTGAGTCAGTTCCAGTGGTTAATGAGTTTCCAGAAGATCTTCCCAGAGTTCCTCCCAAAAGGGAAATCGACTTTGGAATTGATCTCCTCCTAGATACCTAGCCTATCTCTATTCCTCCTTATATGATGGCTTCATCTAAGCTTAAGTAATTGAAAAAGCAGTTGAAAGACCTTCTAGATAAGGGATTCATCAGACCTAGTATTTCCCCATGGGGTACCCCAGTGTTGTTCGTGAAGAAGAAAGATGGTTCTCTTAGAATGTGCATTGACTATAGGCAATTGAACAAGGTCACAATCAAGAATAAGTATCCCATCCACAAGACTGATGACTTGTTTGACCAACTTCAGGGTGCTAGTCATTTCTCAAAGATAGACCTCAAATCAGGTTATCATCAACTCAAAGTCAGAGATAACGACATTCCGAAGATAGCCTTCAGAACTCGGTATGGTCATTATGAATTTGTAGTTATGTCATTTGGACTAATCATGGATTTGATGAGCAGAGTGTTCAAGCAGTATTTGGATTTGTTCGTTATCATCTTTATTGATGATATACTCATTTACTCTAGGAATGAGGAAGAACATGCGAGTCATTTGAGAGTTGTTCTGAAAACTCTCAAAGATCACCAGTTATTCGCCAAATTTAACAAGTGTGAGTTTTGGTTAAGATCAATTTCTTTCCTTTGGCATATAGTATCCAGTGAAGGGATCCGGGTGGATTCCCAGACAATAGAAGCAGTGAAACAATGGCCCAGAACTACCTCTCCTGCAGATATCAGAAGTTTTTGGGTCTATCGGGTTATTACAGAAGGTTTGAGGAAGGATTTTCATCCATAACCTTACCATTGACTAGGTTGACTCAGAATATGGTCAAGTTTCGATGGTCAGATGATTGTGAGAAAAGCTTCGTAGAATTGAAAACTAGGTTGACTACAACTCCTGTTTTGACTCTACCAGAGGGTTCAGATGGTTATGTGATTTATTATGATGCATCCAGAGTCGGCCTAGGCTGTGTGTTAATGCAACGAGGTAAGGTTATAGCCTATGCTTCTAGACATCTTAAGGTGCATGAGAAGAATTATTTGACTCATGACATCGAGCTTGCAGCAGTGGTGTTTGCACTCAAGATTTGGAGACACTACTTGTATGGTGTTCATGTAGATGTGTTCACAGACCATAAGAGCCTCCAGTATGTGTTCACCCATAAAAAGTTGATTATTCGCCTGAGAAGATGGCTTGAGTTCCTCAAGGATTATGACATTAGTGTGCATTACCATCCGGGTAAGGCAAATGTAGTAGCAGATGCCCTTAGCCGACTATCTATGGGTAGTGTAGCGCATGTTGAGGAAGAAAGAAAAGAGCTAGCAAAGGATGTTCACAGGCATGCTCGTTTAGGAGTTCATCTTATGAGCATATCAGAGGGTGGTGTGACAACTCAAATGGATCAGAATCTTCATTAGTAGTGGAGGTTAAGGAAAAGCAAGACAGTGATCCGATATTGCTCGAACTCAATGGTGCAGTCCATCAACAGAGGGTAGAGGTATTCTCCCAAGGGGGAGATGGTGTGCTTTGCTATCAGGGTTGATTATGTGTTCCTAATGTGGGCAAGTTTAGACAGTAAATTTTTGCAGAAGCCCATAACTCTAAGTATTCTATTCATCCAGACGCCACTAAGATGTACCATGATCTGCGGGAAGTATTTTGGTGGAATGGCATGAAGAGGGATATAGCAGACTCTGTGGCTAAGTGCCCCAATTGTCAGCAAGTGAAGGTAGAACATCAGAAACCAAGGGGTATGACTCAAGAGATCGACATTCCTACTTGGAAGTGAGAATTGATCAAAATAGACTTCATCACGGGTTTACCTCGTACTCATAGACATCATGACTCTATTTGGGTGATAGTTGATAGAGTTAGTAAGTCTTCTCACTTTTTGGCGGTCAAGACTACAGATTTGGCGGAGGACTACGCCAAGCTGTACATTAATGAGATAGTCAAGTTGCATGGGGTTTCTTTGTCTATCATCTCAGATAGAGGTCCTCAGTTTACCTCTCATTTCTGGAAGTCATTTCAGAAAGGTCTTGGTACTCATGTTAACCTTAGCACAACATTTTATCCATAGACGAATGTTCAAGCAGAGCATACCATTTATACCTTAGAGGACATGTTGAGAGCTTGTGTGATCGACTTCAAGGGTAGTTGTGATGATCACCTTCCTCTTATAGAGTTCGCCTACAATAATAGCTACCATTCCAGCATTCAGATGGCCCCTTATGAGGAATTGTATGAGCGTAGATGTAGATCTCATGTTGGTTGGTTTGAAGTAGGTGAAGCAACCTTGATAGGGACAGATTCAGTCCATGATGCTTTGGAGAAAGTGCAACTCGTTAGGGATAGACTTAAGACAACCCAGAGTCGCCAGAAGTCCTATGCAGATGTAGGGAGAAGGGAACTAGAGTTCCAAGTGGATGAATGGGTCTTCTTGAAGGTGTCACCTATGAAGGGGGTGATGAGATTTGGCAAGAAAGGGAAGCTCAGTCCCAGATATGTAGGCCCTTACTGGATCTTGAAAAGGATTGGTAAAGTGGTGTATGAGTTAGAGTTGCCAGCAGATTAAGCAGCAGTGCATCCAGTCTTCCACGTTTCACTATTGAAGAAGTGTGTGGGTGATCCAGCATCCGTAGTGCCATTAGAGAGTGTGGCTGTGAAACATAGTCTTTCTTATGAGGATGTACCAGTTGACATTATTGATCGTCAGGTTAGAAGGTTGAGAAACAAAGAAGTCGCTTCAGTCAAGGTTTTGTGGAGGATTCAGTCTGTAGAGGCAGAAGCAGCCATGAAGTCCAAGTATCCTCACCTCTTTCCTTCCTATTCCACTCCAGCTTGAGGTAATAGTTCCTCTTCAATTTTTCAGTCATTCATGTGTAAAGTCAGTCTTAGTATCATGCTCCTTTAGTTTATACTTGCATTTCAAACGTATTTGCATGTTTTTGGAAATTAGTTCAGTTAGAAATTAGTTTCCAGTGTTTAGTGGTAGGGTTGCAGCTCATCCCCTCCATTTCAGCTAGTTTAGTCTTCATTTGAGGACGAATGATCCCAAGGGGGAGATATTGTAACACCTCGAAAACCAGACCCAGAAAAATATTACAGAAACTTACCTGAAACTAGTGAACCACGGCAGGGTTCACGGACCGTGACAGGGTCCACGGTCCGTTAACTTGCCTATGATCTAGAGTAAAACTCCACCAGGCCCAGATGTCAGACCACGGGACCCTTCACGGACCGTGGTCTTGACAACGGACCGTGCCGGCATCCGTATTGGCTAAACCAGTAGCCCCCCAAAGCACAGACCTCATACCCCCACGCCTAAGTGAGGACCACGAGGACCTTCATGGTCCGTGGTCCTTACGACGGGTCGTGGGGGCATCCGTGAAGTCCAACCAATAACCCCAAAACCTGAGCCATCAGACCACCAACCCAAGTGAGGACCACGCGGACCTTCATGGTCCGTGGTAGGGATCGTAGGCAGGACCTCAGAAATCAGCAACCACTGGCCAAGGACCACGACCGGTCCCATGGTTAGTGGTCCCTTTCACGGTCCGTGGAAGTGGTCGTGGTCAGCCCCATCTGCAATTTAAGTCAGGGATCTTCTAAACTACATTATTTTAACCATAAACTACGTGGTTTTGATTAGTTTTAGCTTAGAAACGTAACTAGAACTTACCTAAGTCAAATCTTTCATCAACACTTAGAAAATTAGAATGCTAGAGAGAAGAAAGAGGCGACCAAACCCCAGTTCAAGAACGCAACAAGATTCCATCAGTTCCAGCCCCAAAATTAAAAAACTTCTCCATGGAATTCGTCAGCAGGTATGTGGGATATCAGTAGTGGGTTCCTTTCACCCATTAGGTCCCTAGTTTTAAGTCATATTCTTGATTCCCTTATTATAACTAACCTAGGGTTTTTAGAACTTCAGCAGATCATCATGAATTAGTTAATTTAATGTTCCAAATCACATTTTCTTGGTATTACGTTGTTTGTTGCATGAATTTCAGAACCCTAGCTATATATTTCTTTAGTTCTTGAATTATACATGCTAGGTTAGATAATTTCAGTATTTCATATATACCTGCCTCAGTCTTGAATGTGTCATTGTCAATATATCAATGCCCATTCTTAGTTTGCATGTCAGTTTTGAGCTATCTAGTACATTACAGAAATTTCAATCATAATGTGTTAATCATTTATTCTATTGGGAGTAGCATAATACCGAGTTGGACTAGGATCAGTCACCCTTATAGTCCCAGAACAACGAGCCACATAGGTTGTAAGTCCCTTCTGTGGGCCCTCATTTTAGTGATCACGCCAGCATGCCTCTATACCTCTGGTAGGGTATATTGGGTCCTCTCGATGAGGCATATACATCGAACTCTATATTTAGCTCAGTGGTTTTATTATCGGTTATTAGTTGTTCTTACAGTCCAGTCAGACTACATTGCATTGACCACATTTCACTATAGTCAGTATTCAGTCTCAGCATGTCATGAATTGGTCATTATATTTAGTTAGCTCAGTATTCAGTATCCATATCATGTTCAGAATATGCTCTTGCTTTATTTCTTGTTCAGTTATATGTTTATTTCAGCTATAATCTATCCTACATGCTCAGTACCTTTCAAGTACTGATGCATACTCTGCGCTACATCTTCTCGTGATGAAGGTTCAGGTCCTGAGTAGTCCGATTATGCATAGATTGATTCCCGATCTTCAGTTTAGCAGCATTAGTGTTGAGTCCTCATTCTTCGAGGACTAATGACATGTTTATCTTATCGGTTTTAGTCTTTAGTTTCAGTTTTGCTAGATCTAGTTGGTGCATGTGCCAACATTTCTAGTCAGTTTAGAGGCTTATTTCAGACATAGTTAGATTCATCTTAGTATGTGAGTTTGATATTTCTCTTGTATTGAACTCTCCGATTTGATATATTCAGTTTTAGTATATGGGTATTCCTCATCATTTCAGATTTTCATTATTATTTAGCTTCCGCATCAATTATTATTATCCTTAGTATGCACATGTCATGCCAGCAGTGTTAGCTTGGGGTCACTTGTGATCATATGTCCCATGTCCGCGTCTCAGGGGTAGCTCGGGGTGTGACAGTGACAGTGACAATCTTCAACTCTTGTTCCATGAATAGATCTACCAAAAAATGTTCACCTTGATAACAGAGGTTTTGTAGATTAGATTAGATAGACTGCATGATTGTCACGACCCGAGCTACCCCCCTAGTCGTGGCATAGTCCTTAAAGCTACAAATGACCCCAAACTAACCTATGGAATTACACTAAGATTCAGATACATAATAACAATATGTAATTGAATGCGGAAGTTGATATCGCCCAAATTACACCTCTCTAAGAAGTATAAGAGGTAGTTGTCAAATGAAGAACTCAACTTGTAGATTGGGGTTGATGCCACGACGAATATGGTTTAGACTTAAACTTTACTCACTATTATCTCCGTTTAGTCAATCTATTTCCAAGAAAAGTAAACAGGGGGTTTTGTAACTAAAGCAATAGATTGTTGAGTTGAATGATTCAGTAACAATTAAACAAGATTCAAAATTCTAGATGTCAATATAAGATGGAAACTAAGGTATATGTGTTCCCCACAAGCTCTTAACGCAGTAATCGTAATAATAGTAATCCTATCCTAGTGTTTGACATGCAAGGTTTATAAGTTAGGTATCCCTAAGTGATTGGTCCTCCAAGTAGGAAATATCACCACGAAACTTGGTCCGTCTATGGGTGTATGCTTTACTAACCTTTACCTTTACCCAAGATTAGTCATCATATCAATTTAGTTTAGTTTTCACTCTCACTTCAATTGAAATCAGACTATTAGATAGCATCCACCAAATCTCTGTTGATTAATCATTTTCTCATTCATTACCCCCTTCGTAAGGCAAGTAGGAACAAGACTAGTTCTAACATTTGCAACCGTTAAAAAGAATTCTAAATGAAAGGATTAACAATACATGGATAAACACTATTAAAAAATTACTTAATTATTATTCATACATTATTAATTTCTCATGGTTCCCACAACCCTAGTTTTGGATTTAGCTACTCATGCTTATGAGTTCACAATTCATAATTAGGTTAAAAGAATTCATGAATTTACAGTTAGAATAGATGAAACCCAATATCTTGAATTGAAATTCAAAGTGAAAATTGTATAAACCAACTTCCATATATTAAATTGCTAAGACTTTGCAAAATAATTCCAAAAGATCAAAAACTAAAACCTTACAATAATGTCTAACCAAAATAAGAAGAAGAAAAAAACCCTAAAATGTATCTCCTATCAATGATCTCCCCTCCAAAATAATTATTTTTACTGACTATTTATACATATAGAAAATCTTAAATAAAATAACTGAGTCCAAATTAAATTAGGAATTCAAAACCAAAAGGAATTGAATTCCTTTTTTCCTCGCGTGAAGCTGTCCAAACCGCTTTCAATTTGCTTGTTGCCACGTGGCAGCAAGGTAAGGCCTTTGGCTTCTTGTAATTCATACGTATATTCTGATATATATATAAATATTAATATAATATTCACTTTAATCCATTAAGCTGCCTACTTGATTTCCTTCTTCAATCTTCCATCTTTAATTATTTTTAGTTCCAAATTTCATTTTTTCACCAATTTAATCCTATAAATAAAATATACTATTTAGCACAATTCATAAAATCCACGCTCAAGAAGGACAAATATAAATAATCAATGTGAGGAAAATAATAATTAAAATATATAATTTTTGGCCTCACATCAACACCCCACACATAAACTTTTGTTCGTCCTCGAGCAAACATTAAAGTTCATCTCAAAAAATTCAAACTATCAATGTAATCACTTTGGTTACTACAAACAATTAGGTCATATACCAATTTCAAAATGTTACGTACCATTTTTGCTCATTATGCAAGACATCCAAGTAAACGACAAACCTCTTACCTTCTAACCTCAAGGAAGGACTTTGAACTCGTTGAATTTAAGCATGTTCACCTACTCTCATCAAAGAAAGTTAATAAAATCACCTATCCATCATGAAACAAGTGCCCTCACAAGAAGAAATAGTTCACACACTCAATTCAAAAGATTGAATATAAATTAAGGACTTAGCATCAAAAAACAACTCACACTCAAATAAAATTCACATATATGCACAAAGAACCATAGGCTTGCCCATTATGTACATCTCCACTAATTAAGCATGCTTGAATAGAATCAAATAGGACTTTAACGCGTTCTAGTGTAGGCTAGGGGACGGGTAGGAAAACTATATAATAGTGAATTACACTTCCTTAAGCACTTTACAATTTTAGACTTCATCACCCATTATTTTCATCCCTCTCTTTAACAATAATTTCACCTTGGCTTGACATGCCGCGAATCCTCTTGAAAGAGAGGTGTGCCTTCGGAAACGCAGACACATGTGGTGCATGACTGTTGTCAGCTCCGGAAAAACAGCAGGCACATGCTCTAAAAATGCATGAACCATTTGCTGACGTTCGTGCCTTTCATTCACTTGAGCGCGATTCGCTTATCTGTTGAAAAGTACCATCCAGACAGTAAACCTTTAGGGCATAAGTAATTCTCATCATATGAAGAATGCTTCAATCATATTTTTTCTCTATTTTTCCTTCATAATAGCCACCCTCAACTTACGTATTTTACATATGTTAAGGTGCACGATGTCCTTGGAAGGACCAGGGTCATCATCAAGGTAACTTTTGAAGTAGCCACACTAAACTTAGGCTTTCAGCCCTACTTAAAGTGCACGATGTCCAAGGAAGGACCTGGGCAAACACAGAGTTTTACAACTTTTCTAGGAAAACGTGAGATGGGTGGATCTCAATCATGGGTCATCTTGTCTTTTACCTCTTTTTGTTTCATTAGATACAATAAAAGCATTTCCACCCATTTCTAGTTCTACAATTGTTCTCATTTTTCTTCTTACATAATGCATTCAGGATTTCTTTTTGGATCAAATAGAATTATGGTATCAATAAAAAGGGGTTCGTCTCAATCATGTGATTTACAAGAAAAATATAGGCTAAAAGGCTCAAGAGGGTTAATTAGTGATATAATATCTGAAAAAGCTAAAATTTACTAGACAAATCAAAGAAAGCCTATTTTCATCTCCTAGGCAAGGCAATACTTTTTATTTCACTTCAATAACATGCAGGGCAAGTTCTAGACTAAGATGCAAAATATAGAATAAACTAATTCTCACCACACATGGCACAAGTATCAATCAAGATGGAACAACTCCACTTCTAAGAGAGATACGATCATAACAAACTCAAAATAAAATAAGCTATATACAAAGTCACAACCATGAGCTTAGGTGTCCAAGAGTCTACAATTTATTTATTAATCAAGCATTCACAAGAAAGTACTACTCAAAAATAAGGCCTAAATAACAAGTATCACACCACTCAAAAGGGTCTTTTCTTTTCTCTAAAAAAAGAGATAACTTATTCCTAAAAAAATTAAAGACACTCGATTCGAAGGGACTATCCTCAGAAAAAAAACCGAAAATAAAGTCCAAGAAACTCATCCTTTAAAAGAAAAGACTCAATAAAACAGTAAAAACTAGGAATTCATTCCTCCACCCCACACTTAAAAAGGTGTTATGTCCCCAAAGCATCAAATAAAATTTAAAACAAGGGTTAGAAAAACTCGTTGAGGCCTCTAGGCCTAGCTAGTAGCATGTTCTCTTTATTTTCATCAATGGTCATACGCACCCCACACTTCAGCTCAAACGTACTCCTTCGCTTAATCCTCCCAATAGTTTTGAATTTAGCTACTCATGCTTGAGAGTTCACAATTCATAACTAGTTTAAAAGAATTCATGAACATAGAATAGATGAAACTCAAAATCTTGAATTGAAATTCAAAGTGAAAATTGTATAAACCAACTTTCGTAAATTAAATTGCTAAGAGTTTGCAAAATAATTCCAAACGATCAAAAACTAAAACCTTAAAATAATGTCTAACCAAAATAAGAAGAAGAAAAGAACACTAAAAAGTATCTTCTATCAATGATCTCACCTCTAAAATAATTATTTTTATAAACTATTTGTAGATATAGAAAAACCTAAATAAACTAATTGAGTACAAATTAAATTAGTAATCCAAAACAAAAAGGAATTGGATTCCTTTTTTCCTCGCGTGATGCTGTCCAAACCGCCTTCAATTTGCTTGTTGCCACGTGCCAGTAAGGTAAGGCATTCGCCTTCTTATAATCCATGCGTACATTCTTATATATATAATTATTAATATAATATTCACTTTAATCTATTAAGCTATCTGCTTAATTTCCTTCTTCAATTTTTCATCTTTAATTATTTTCAACTCCCAAATTTTTCATTATTCCACCAATTTAATCCTACAAATAAAATATATTATTTAGCACAATCTATACAATCCACACTCAAAAAGAAAAAAATATAAATAATAAATGTGAGGCAAATACTAATTACATATATAATTTTTGGCCTCACATCAGAAGTTAGATTGAATTTTATGATAAGTATGAATATTTAAGAATGCATACTTGAAGACGAGTTCATCAAACATACTCAAAGCCGAAACTAAAATCTGACTACCTGTCGGAAAACCTATACTATGATGAGTTTCTAGGATAAGCCTCCAGCTAAATCCAACTATTTGAAAACTAAAAATAAATACTAAATGAGAAACAGAAAATTCATCCCTGAAAGATGAAAGTCACGAACTCTGCGAGTGCTGATAGGAGATTGTATTAACTTTGAGTTAGATGTTAATGCCTGAAACTATATAGCGCGAAGATATATGGTCAAAACTTTGACAATATTAAGTATGTACGGTATGCTAGATAAAACTAATAACTGAACATGTTGAGTCTGAAATACTGAAATAACATGATATGAATTAATATGATGACCAAGTAGTCAAACATGTAACTGATAAATAGATAAAGCTAAATAACTTACTACAAGGCCATGCAATAACTGAGACTAAATTATAGGAGCTACTAGCCAACATATAACCAGATGAGCCAACACAAAGTTTGATTTATAATCCCCATCAAAAGGGTCCAACATACTTTACAAGAGTATAAAAGCCGATTTAAGCTAATGTCCATAAAGGAGTAAGGTGCCAATCATGTTCTAGAGGGTGACTCTTACATACTTATGGTGGAACAATGTTTTGGGACTTAAGGATTGTTACTAAGGATCTTATTCCTCAACCAATGGTGAGTCATCATCAGTATGTCCACTCAATGATAAGTAACACTCCCAACGGAAACGCGTAAATAAACTGCACATTTATAGTCTTATAATACTGAAAGATATGATAAATATACAATTATTGAGTAGCTCATGTAAAATACTGATTATCTTATGATAGCATTATGACACATTATCTGAAAGTATCTTTAATCATGAATTTTTTTTAATCTGAGGCATGCAACTAAAATAGCATAGTTTTGAGAAATAAAAATATCAACATTCTCAGGGTTAATTAAAATATTGGTTAGAAACATTTAATTATAGTTTGAAAACACAAAAATAAACTATTCATGAAGAATGATGTGAAATATAATGAAAAGTCATACCTTACAAAAGAACTCTAATTGTGTGGAAATCATTAACCGAGAAACTTGGTTTTCTTTAGGACTCAATGGATGAAGGTATACCCATTGATGAAATTTCACATACTTGGAATGAAAACCCTATCTTGAATTCTTGAACAGAAGCTTGGAGATGAGCAACCTTAGTTCTTGCCTGAAAAGAGCTTGATCACACCAGCTGATAGATTCTAAGTGGTTAGCATATGGGAGGGCTTTTACTTAGGATAGGCTAAAATTACATAGTATAAGAATTAAAAGAGTGGTAAAATACCAAAACAACCTTGAAATAAAACTTACTTCATTAGGTTCTATGTGTCCATCTACGGTTTGTGGTTGCATCTACTGACCGTAGATAACCCTCATGTAAATCAAAGTAAATATTTAGCATATAAAGTTTTATCTATGAGACCGATCTATGGTCTATAGATCAATATATGAGCCATAAACAATGTTCACAAGAATCAGACTACAGTTTTGAGTTTTTGGAATTTGATCTACGGGTCCATCTACGACCCAAAAAAGTTTATGTGATCCATAAGCTAACCCTGTAGATTTCAATAAATATTTTGTATATATGAACTTTGATCTATGGGTTGCATCTAAGGTCCTCAGTTCCTTTTACGGCTGGTTAAAGTTTCCTGTAAATCCAAAACTTTCTGCACACTTAGATTTTACCTTCTCATGATCTGTTCTGGACTTAGGACTATTGGGGTATAACAATATCTCTCCCTTAGTAACATTCTTCATTAAATTGAGTCTAAACAAGATGAAAAAAGTGGGCAAAGGATTGCAATCCCAACACTAAAAGGTAAATATTGAAAACTGATGGAGTGCCCGACTCTGAACTAAAACATGGAAGCTACACTGACTTCACGATCATTCATGCATACTAAGAAACGCGAATAGTTGAAAGACGTGAATTTGAGTAGAGTAATATGGAGAAAATTTTACCTCGCGCTAAACCAGAATCAGAATGAAAAAGGTGGGGGGAACTTGGCCATTATAGTTGCTTCTGCTTCCCAAGTAGCTACCTCAACTAATTGATTCCTTCAAAGGACTATTACTGAAGCGACTATCTTATTCGTGAACTTATGAACTTGATGGTAAAGAATATTAACTATGACATATTCCTAAGACATAGTGCCCTTTACAACAACACTCTCTGAACGCACTTCTTCAATAAGTCACATGAACTTGATGAAGCATGATTTCGAGGTAATTGCCCATGGTGAAGGACTGCATTAGCTCTATTAATGGTGTAAACTGTTTATTTCTTGCATAAGTTATTTTTTCGTGTTTCCAGGCTTGAATTGTGTCCTTATTTGGGGCACAAGTTCAGTAAGTTAGTTAGGACCCATTGTTAGAGTAAATTTTGAGATTTCAGATAAGGGTTCCGCAATTTTGTTTTAACTTGATTTTTTGGCTCATCTCTACTAGTTGCAATTTTGGTGTTTAAACATCTGTTATGATGGTGTGATCTTGTTTTTTATGGTGTGATAGTGATCGAAGGCCGTTTGGAAGGGAAAAACTCCGGAATTATGATTTTGAAGCGCACACAATTCACACTGAGGTAGGCTACGACTTCCTGGTCTTTAAATTGAGATTTTGATTGTAAATTCATGTCAAATTGATGGATTTTGGGTGGGATTTCTAACCATGCTTAATTTTTTTTTTATATCATGCCTTAGGTGTATTTTGGGGTATTCTCAGTAATTCTAGCATGCTTAATCGCGTTCTGTGATTGTCTTGCCTTGTAGACTTAGTATTATTGTTTCTTATGTTGTTGTGGTAGATTTTTATTGACCTTAGCCTAGGTTTCGCCTAGTGGTTTATATCGACTTGTTGTTTGGAACATATAGGCCTTAGAAATACTTTGACTCACTTCGTACGACTTAGCTCTCTTAGACTTATATTACATACATGGGCCTGATAGTGAGATCCTTAGTTAGGTGGCAATTCACCTCTCATGACCTTTCACCTATAATTTACCCTTGTGATTTACTCAGGCATGATCATGGGTGTTTTCAAGCTTTATTTTGTTGTGTGGGGTTCATTTAACGTTTCAAAGACACTTCATCCAATTCTAAGGGTCAACGATCGCTAGTCAGTATAAAACCCAACTAAATGAGTTGGGCGTCAAATACCACAGGGAGCGGTACGTGTTTCAAATTCGATTGAGAAGTATGAACATTCTAAAATTAGTCATAGGAATAAAATCTATCGAATAAAGACATGATTCAAATTGAGGGGTGACACGAATGTCAAATGGGGGGTTTTGGTTTTAATTATCAACTACAAACAATAAAACTTAACAATAATGAGACGGGTTCTTGGGATGTGATCGATTATAAGCTAATATAAAAAAATAGGTAATTGCAACTAGTAGAAAATAGCTAGATATTAGTGAGTAAGCTAGGCTAGGCTATCGAGGAGGTAAACTTTCTCTCGAACATTCTACCCCGAATCAAGTTGATTTCTCTGGACCATCAACAAGCATGCAAAATAAGAACAACCCACACCTTAGTTCATTCACTCTCTCGAGCTGAATGTGTGGGATTGGGTTTAGGATTCACTCTCTCGAGCTGAACGCAGGTCAACCCAATGCCCACAGACCATCAATTAATAATTTTGGTTCTAAAATCTCTCTCTCGAGCAAGCCAAGAACACGAACATAGAACTGCATTTGCAACTACACTTCTTAAATTAAACCATAATTAATGATTAAACTCACTTCTAAATAGTTTAACATTTAAACTAACAATTCACAATACCCATAAACTAAATTAGTGCATAATCACACCCCAAGAATTGGGGTTTTAGCTAAACATCATAAAAAGATAAAAACCATTACCAAATTGATTATCCATCAACTGGGTAAGAGTGATTTCGTCCTTACAATGCTCCAATGTGAAGAATCTCAAAGACCCACTTCCACTTTCTCAAAACTGAAAAGCTTCAATTCTTAAAAGCTTAGGAAAAACTAGAGAAAACTGTCTCTTTAGTACAAAACTCAAAAATAGATTAAAAATATATTATCTAAGATACTAAACTAAATGTTCAAAAATGTATTTATTGTCGCCAAAAATGTGCTGCGAAGATTCACTCGGCGAAGTAAGTCGAGCTCACCAAACCACTCGGCGAGCCGCCCTTTGGTCACTTGTATCGCCCTTCTACCTTGGCATTCAACATCCTCCAGGTCTGTAACTTTGGGAGATCTATCTAGGCTTCGTGGAATCACTCGGTGAACTGCTGACTACTTCTTTCCATTGCCAAATCGTCATTTCCTTCAAGGCTTGGCACACTGGAACTTTAGGCGGTCAAATAGCCATTTGGCAATTCGCCAAGTGAACTTGGCGATCACCAGGTTGTCTTTCTTCATCCTTTCAGCCTGTTTTGTTCCTTTTTGCTTGTTAGTGTCCTTGATTTGTTCCTCAATTCATAAACCTGAAAATCAATGGTTTTACATCAATTATTGGCACAAAATGTGCATTTGAGGACACTAAATCTATATAAACAAAGCCATAAATGAGTCGAAATCTCGAACTCATCAACACCCCCAACTTAAACTTTTGCTTGTCCTCAAGTAAAACTCAAGTTCAGCAGTTCAAAAAGGATGTCTCAAATAGTGTTACAAAAGACTCAATCATGAATGCACAAAACAAGATTCAACTTACTCATGCAAGGATCAATTGTGCACTCGAAGATTCAAGTTGTGACTCATCATTGTAAAACAAGCTCAAGTTCACAATCCTTGCATCAAATGCAAGTTGAAGCTCAACAAAGGTACTCAAATGCCCTCAAAACAAAGATGATTCCATATTCACACTTAATTGTTCAACAATTTATAGTTCCGGAATCACATACAACTCTCAAACTCACAAAGATGAACACATGCATGACTTCACCCATAGGTTTGCCCTTATTTTCCAATCAACATTTGCTTCAGCTCACTCAAGATAAAAAAGGTATTTTCAAGGCTTGTAATGGGGCTGAGTGTAAAGTCATTTAGGGTCAGTGGCTGCTAACATCAAGAAATGTGGTATGAACATCACTTTCCTTCCTTTTCTTCAGCAATTATACACATGCTCAAAATTCTCCCAATTATTCAACTTCCAATGGAATACCGGACACCCCATTTCTTTTGCAACTTTCACAACTTTTTCAATTTTTTTTAGTTTGCTTTCTTCTTTTCTTACTCTTTTTTCTGTATGGAGGGGTTCCATATTTTTCAAGTCCATGGATCAAGGAGGACTTCTTCACACTACTTGATTTATCTCCTCTTTTCACCACACCCCCAACTTAGGCTTCTATTCACACAAACCACACTTTATGAGGATTATGGATGTGGATAAAGAGGGATCACATTTGCTTAAGTTTCTTCCAAGAAAAAGATAAGGCTCAAAGGGGTTCAAGCAAAGTTCACACATCTCACAAGGGTGGCCACAAAAGAGGAATATAGTCAAAGTGTTTCACTCTTCATAATTGTGGCCTAAGATCATTTCAAGAGCTTGCATCACTTAAGTCAATCGGACCAATGGGGCAAATTCTAGGTGTCATCACACAAGGTTCACGGTAAGCTCATCACACAAGGCATTGGCACCAATATCAAACAAGGCTCCACACTTTTGCGAGTGTGCAATATTCATCACAAGAGACTCATTCGATAATCGGCTTGTCACAACGAGATGCAAAAATTCCACATATTGTCTTAGCAACTTCATTTGGCCTCATCATAGCCGGGCATTTATTTTTGTTTGATTAAGAGCACTATTCAAGTCATCAGTATTGATCATAACCGATACACAAATTTGCACAAGAACAACCATATTCACACAACACAAGTGGCAATTTTTTTTAGATGGGTCAAAAACTATTTTCATTTATAACAAGGAGCCACAAGTTCAAACATCCACAAAAAAGAAATCAACAACACAATTTACAGCACAAAAACCAAATATATATATACAAAATGTAGTCACAAGAGGTAGGTATGAAAATGCCTCACCCCACCACAAAGAAAAATGCAGTTGTCCTCAAATGCAACAAAATAATAACTAAAAGTCAATAAAGATTATAGAGAGGGAGGTAAAAAAAAGTTATGTCTACACAGTCGCTCCATCTGTCGGGGCATCAATGCCCGATGTAACATCAGCAGTGGCTCGACTAGACTCAGCCATGGGTGTATCTGCCAGTGAAATCTGCACGGCTGAATTGCCCTTTGGTCACTTGCATCGCCCTTCTTCCCTTGTGGCACTAGAGTTCCGTAAGCAGTGTAAAAATCCCAAACCCAATTAGGAATGTTAGGGACATAGGGTCTAGTGAATATCTGAAACTTGTGGGACTTCAAGCAGCTCCAGATATCGGGGTATCTATCTACCACTCCATCAATAGACAACCTCTTCCCCTCGATGATGGTCCTCAATCCCTTGGCCTTTAGTCTGTTCATAGATCAGGGAAGAGGACCATGTGCAGGTGGTGCTGGGACCACAGCCTGATCTGGACGGGAGGAGGAGCAGTGGCCTTAGGAGTCCTGATCCTAGATAGATCATTCAACTTTTTGAAAAGCAACTCAACTCTCGGGGCTAATAGTAGCTAATCATCCTCATGCTCAGAAATGGTAGCCTGAGGGTCCTGGTGCTCACCGTCACTCTCAGAACTGGTGAGGTGAGTGGCGTATATTCCGTCACTATCGGAGATGACCTCTGGTAATGCAGGAGCAGGTGCCTTGCCTTTCCCTTTTCCCTTCCCACCTGTGGTAGGATGTTTTTTTGCCTTTGCTCGAGATGCAGATGCATCCTCATTTATAGTGATCCCCGTTACCCTCTTGCAGGGCGGCATGTCTTAGCCTACTACTTTTGGTCTAGCCATATCTACAACACACATCAGAATTAGTTAGAAATAATCCAAAAAAAGTGCAGAAAACAGATTGCAGAAACACTCGCTGAATCGATCGGTGAGTCACCGAATCACTTTGGCGAACCAGATCGAGCTCGCTGAAAGGATTGGCTCAAAAATCTCCCAGAAAAATGGCATGTCAGAGATGAGAAGGACCTTTTGGCGAGTCGCCAACCTCATTCGGCGAGCACAGACTAGCCCGCTGAAAGTTACAGTGCATTTTAGGGGTTAGGGGCGTAGAAAGGGCGATCAAAGAAGACTTTCGGCGAGCTCAGGCTTCTCGCCGAAAGTTACATAACCAAAATCAACAAAATCATGAAATTAAAGGCGATCAGGGAGAATTTGGTGAATCGCTGAGTGGTTCTGCGAGCTCGACCCAGCTCGCCAAACTGCCCTACCATTTTTAACCCCGACTTCCAAAATAAAACCTGCAGCCCCCGAAAACAAAATCAAACAAAACATCTACTCAATTAGTCTCAGACCCATTAGACACATGCCACCGGGGTACTCAGACTTCCCCCGGTTTACCCAAAATTGGCCATTTGATGACTTTAGCCCTTCAGAATGACATCAAGCGCTCCATCATTGGGCAAAGCACATCATTTAGCACAATTTGGGTTACTCAAACTTAACCCGACTAGACCCAACAACAAAATACCACAACCCAACAATTTATGATCAATTTTAAAGAATGCAATTTGGGAAATTAACAATTCAGGCAATTTAGGCACAATATCAAAATTAGAGAAGGTAAACTAGCACACATTTACGATTTCAGAGAGGCGCAACACACATCAATAAGAATTACACAATTTCAAATGAGTTCAACTGCTATTTATGAGTTTGGGGTTCAGAAAACCAACCTTTTATGCTGAAATATGATTTGTAATTGTAGGCGGCAAGGAATTCCAACTTTGAACACATAATCAACAACTAAAAAGCGATAAAATGCAAGAATATAGGAAATATAGAGTGCGGGTGTGATTGTATGAAGTTAAAAAGTGAGGAAATGTGAAGGAGTTTGAAATTTTAAACCTTTGGCCTTTTAAAAACCGTCCAGTTCGCGCCCTTTCGACAAAGTTATTTTTCCTCGCCGAACCACTAAGAGACACGCCGAGTGGTTACTTACCTTGCTTATTTTTATAGGACCTCCTTTTGATGTAGGGGTTCAAACGGCGGACAAAGTCGGGCTCAATGACATGTTCGGCGAGTCGCCGACTTGTTCGGCAAGTCGCTGACTTGTTCAACGAGTTCCCAACTTATCCATGGGCCCGCCAAGTTTTGCAGACTCCAACCTAATATTTTCCTGATCCCAACTGCGGTCCAAGTTGGGCTCGCCGACCTCTTCAGCGAGTCACCGACTGGACTCTTAACTCGCCAACCTGCATATTTCAAACACATTCCATTTTTTCAACTTCACAATTAACACACGTTATTCCAAATTTCAAATAAAGCAATAAAAACTTGGGTTTCCTCCCAAGAAGCGCCTTAGTTAACATCGTGTCACTATGCAAGTCCCCACTCAAACATCATTCTTGGGGTTCTCCATCATATCACTAGGCAACCCCCTTGTTGTCTCGAGGTTAAATGAGAAGAAATTCGCCCCATTTGGGTCTCCAACTGCTTCATAGAGACGGAATGAGAGGTCACCGTCTGTTTAAGGGTCAATACATCTTTCTTCATCTCCTTCAAAATTTTATCAGACCCTTCAACCTTGTTGATAATACGAGAGAGAATATCCTCAGCCTAGCCATCCTCAAAATCTTTGGGTGTTTGACGCTCGTGGGGATGAACATACCTATCCTTCTCCTCTTCTCTTTCCTTCCAGGTGGCGATATGATCGTGCCACTCTCTATCCCGGTCTCTCCAACTCTCATCTTTGTTCCAACCTTGGTTCCCACCCGGCATTGGGTAGTTTGCACGATAGCCTCCTTGGTTGGCTAGGAAGTTCACTTCCTTATTGTAAAACTTTTCAAACATGTCATCATCGGGATTTACAAAACCCACAACATCGACACTCGTAGCACCAACTCCCATGACATTTTTGGCCAAAATATCAAGTTGGGTCATCATATTTGCCATATTTTGGTCCCTCTCTTGATCTTTCTCAAGTTGTTCCTTTGTCAATTTAAAAGTGAGAGGGGAGACCTGATCTTCACGGGTGTACCATGCCTGGTTAATTTTGGTCATACCATCCAAGAGTTGGGCTACTATAATATAAGGTTGTTGCATTAAACCAACAGGAGAAAGTTGATCAGTCACTCCCTTGTTCACCGAATCAAGGCTTCGGTAAAAGTATTGCAGCAAAATGTTGTCGGTCAAACCATGAGTTGGGCATTGCAGCACCAACTTCTTACATTTTAGCCAAGTTTTTTATGGATTGCCTCACCCTCCAAATGCTTGAAGCTTTGGATGTTTTCCCTAAGTGTCATCATTTTCGAAGGAGGGAAAAATTACATTTGGAATGCACTGACAAGCTCTTCCGACGAAATGATAGAATCTCTTGGCAATTCAGCCAACCACTTACATGCTTCTCCTATTAGAGAAAGTGGGAACAACCTCAACCGGACCGACTCTTGCGATATGTTCTTAAAGGAGAATGGCCCGCAAACATTAACAAAGTTCCTTATATGCTCATGGGGATCTTCATGAACCAACACACCAAACAACCCTTTCAACTGTAAGAGCTGCAACATGGTGCTTGTAATGTGGAACACAACTTTCTCTTCATCTGGAGGCAAGCGAATGGCACAAACTCCACCCACTAGATTTAGGTCATTGACATTCGGTTCATTAACATCATTAAGGTTTCCGATGTGATCTTGGTGGCCCACTTGGCTACCATTTCTTCCGTTGACACTCATTTCCTATGTTTTAAACAAGCAACACGAAAACCAAAACTAAAAATAAGTAGATTCAACTATGACAAATAGGAATAAAATTCAACATCACAAAAGAATTTCAAACAACACAACTCCCCGGAAGCGGCGCCATTTTGATTTAACGTTTCAAAGATACTTCATCCAATTATAAGTGTCAAGGATCACTAGTCAGTATAAACCCTAACTAAATGAGTTGGGGTCGAATCCCACAAGGAGCGGTACGTGTTTCAGATTCAATTGAGAAGTATGAACATGTTCAAGTCATTCATAGGAGTAAAAGTTATCGAATAAAGACATGAATGAAATTAAGGGGTGAAATGAATGTCAAATGGGGGTTTTGGTTTTAATTATTAACTATAAACAGTCACAAACAATAAAACTTAACAATAATGAGACGGGTTATTGGGATGTGATCGATTATAGGCAAATATAGACAAATGGGTAATTGCAACAATTAGAAAATAGCTCGATATTAGTGAGTTAGCTAGGCTATAGAGAAGGTAAACTTTTTCTCGAACAATATACCCCAAATCAAGTTGATTTCTCTCGAACATCAACACGCATGCAAAATAAGAACAGCCCACACCTTAGTCCATTCACTCTATCGAGCTGAATCTGTGGGATTGGGTTTAGGATTCCCTCTCTCGAGCTGAACACAGGTCAACCCAATACCCACAGACCATCAATCAATAATTTAGGTTCTAAAACGTCTCTCTCGAGCAAGCCAAGAACACAAACATAGAACTCTATTTGCAACTACACTTCTTAAATTAAACCATTAATGATTAAACTCACTTCTAAATATTATTTAAAGTAACAATTAGTAATACCCATAAACTGAATCAGCCCATAATCACATCCCAATAATTGGGGTTTTAGCTAGATATTATAAAAAGATAAAAAACCATTACCAAATTTATTATCCATCAACTGGGTAAGACTGATTTCGTCCTTACAATGCTCCAATTTGAATAATCTCAAAGACCCACTTCCAATTTCTCAAAAGTGAAAAACTTCAATTCTTCAAAGCTTAGGAAAACTAGAGAAAACTATCTCTTTAGTTCAAAACTCAAAAATAGATTTAAAATATATGATCTAAGATACCAAACTAAATGTTCAAAAATGTATTTAGAATCGCCAAAATTGTGCTGCGAAGAGACACTCGGAGAAGTAAGTCGGGCTCATCAAACCACCCGGCGATCCATCGTTTGGTCACTTGCATTGCCTTTCTTCCTTGGCGTTCAGCATCCTCCGAGTCTATTACTTTGTGCGATCTATCTTGGCTTCCAAGAATTACTCGGCGATCGTCCGATTGCTCCTTTCCATCGCCAAATTGGCTCTTTCCTTCAGGGCTTGGCACACTGGAACCTTAGGCGGTCAAATAGCCATTAAGAGATTCACCAAGTGAACTTGGCGATCACCAAGCTGTCTTTCTTCATCCTTTCAACCTATTTTGTTCCTTTTTGCTTGTTAGTGTCCTTGCTTTGTTCCTCAATTCATAAACCTAAAAATCAAGGATTTTACATCAGTTATTGGCATAAAATGAGCATTTGAGGACACTAAATCTATATAAACAAAACCCTAAATGAGTCCAAATCTCAGACTCATCAGGGGTCGAGTCATGGATATGGAGTTGGAGTGGGTTCGTAGTGGCTTTAAAGATGGTATTGCTCTATGGTATGGACTAGTTAGGAGGATAGTGGAGGATTTGGAGTATTCATAGGTTATTTTCCATGATTGAAGGTTCATGTGAATTCTTAGCATCCCATGTTTGAGGTGCTGGTGTACCTTCTATTCACTTGGATCGAGGCCCTAGTGTACATTCTTAGTCATGCTTCTTGGCCATGAATCATCTTTGTTATCCTTGGTTCGAGTCAAGGCACACCTCAATTAGTCGGGTTCAAGTCCTTACTTGGTGATTATATTTGGTTCATATATTTCATTTATTGCGGTATTCAAAAACCATGTTAGTAGTTCCCTAGATCTTTTGTGCATTCATATGGCTTATGAGGTCCACCTAGGTTATTTACTTTCAATAGCGCATGAGTGTACCATCTGGTCTTATGGGTCCAATTAGGTTTTAGTAAGCTATTAATTTTACTATTCCACCTTTTCTTGACTCATGTGTTTCATAGTTAATTTTTTCGTTACCATTTCATTTTGTGACCTCTAGTTGTATTTGTTTTTTTCTTTGTATTATTGTCTTTACTTCCCAAGCTCAGTCAAACCATGATGCCTATTGGTTACATGTTGAGCTATTCAATTACGACCAATATTACACATACTACACTTTTCATCTATTTTTGTGATGCATATCCGAGCACGAGTCATCAACATTGGTATCAACTATAGCGAGGATACTCGGAGGCAAGGGTGAGATTATGATGTCCTGGATTAGCCTCTCTCCTTCTATTTTATCTTTGACTAGTCTTTTGATTTTGAGAAATGTATTCATTTTTAGCATCTCTTACATGTGACTACCAGGTTTTGGGATCAGATCTAGTATTTTGACAATATATATTTGTTCTTGTTCTTATCTTCCCCTATGTTCTTTAAATCTTTCCCTTTATTGCTTGTTATTTGTTGTTTATGCCTTGTACGCTTATTACTTGTCATTATAGGTAACTAGTTGGCTTTCCTACTGGTGTGTTATAGTAGGTGTCATCACGACTCTAGTTTTTGGGTCGTGACACCTCAGTGCTAAGTAAACTACCAATGGAAACATGTTGATAAAACAATAATAATATGATAAAACTGAACAACACTCATAACTCATAAATACTGAGTAATATTAGTCCTAACTGAATAGCTCATGCATACTGGTAATATTTGAGAGACACTTCATATGAAAGTATCTCAAATTTTGAAGCTGCTCATCAGAGACATGCATATGAAATAATTGTTTGAGACATGCAAATAACTACATTCTAAGGATTCATGAAAGTCTTGTTTAAAATACTAAATGTTAGTTTGAAAACACATAATTAAACTATTCTTCAAGAAGACTGAAAGAAACAAAGAAGAATCATGTTTTTCGTTAAAACCTAACTACTATCGAAATCATAAACTAAAAAGCTAAGTTTTCCTTGGGATTAGATGGGTGATAGGAAACCCATTGATGAAATCCCACACTCCTGGAATGGAAGGCCTAACTTGAATTCTTGGACTGAAGCTTGAACTTTAAAGCTATGAAAATCTGGTTCTTACTTGAGAGGAACCTTGAAACAGAATAATATGGTTTTCTAAGAATTATGCATCAAAAGAGGGGGGGGGGGGTCAGTAACTAGTTTCCCTAAATACCAATTAGAATAGGCCAAGGTCCATTGTTTGGTCTATGGGTCGTAGGTGCCTCTAATGAAAATAAGGATAAAAATCTGAGTTTCTGAATTTTCATCTATGGCATGTGTCTACGGTCCCAGGTTTCTTCTATGGACTAGAAATAATGTTGTGATTGATAGACTAAAATAATGTTTTAGGACTTTGATCTATGAACTAAATCTATGGTTCATTAATGGTTTTACGACTCATAGAACTCAGACCTGAGATTCTAACATTTGAAGTTGCTCTACGGTTCCCATCTATGGTCTATAGTTCCTTTTACAGTCCATCGTTGGTGTCCGTCAAACAAAGAATTTCTGCAAACTAATTTTCTGGGTTTTGTTTAATCTAATTTGGACTTATGAACTTTTGGGGTGTTACATCACATAATCAAACTTTTCATGTAGAAGAATGAGAAAGATGGTGAAAATCATGCATTTATAAGAAACATAATGTCACGACCCGATTTCTCAAGTCATGATGACACCTACTACACCCCACTAGTAGGTAAGCCAAACCCTTAGTCTGGATTCATGAGCAGCGAACTATCAAGCGTAAGTAACAATAAGAAGTAAAAAGCTTATAATAATTAAACGAAAGGGTAATAAATAGAAATGCAATACAAGGAACCATCCAAGACCTAGCATCAGTCAGTAATCCTATATCTAACCCAGAATAAGAGTACAAGGCTTTTATAGATACAAGATAAGTATAGGTTGTCTCTGAATATAATATGAACACAAAGCCTAGAAAAAAGCATATAGAAACTGGCAACTCCAAACTCTAGGAGCTCACCATAGTCTTTGAAACTCCAAGCTGCTCCGCACGACTCCAAATCAATGGTGATAACTCAAATTATGATCTGTACGGAGCATAAGTGTAATATGAGTACCAAAATTGGTACCCAGTTGTCACACCCCAAGGCTACCCCCTTGACATAAACACGGGACCTAGGATCACAAGTGACCCATATCTAACCCTGAGCTTGAATATCATAAGCATACTTAAACAAATATTGTTCGGAAGCTAAACATGAGATAAACTAAATGATGGGGAATACCCAATATAAGTCTGAATATATAAATATTGAGCAAGAGTTTAAGACAATGAACTATAACTCAAATACTAAAGTTGACTCTGTTTATGTCTGAAATAAGCATGTAACTGACTAGAGATGCTGGGACATTCCCCCATCTAACTCTAGCAAATACTAAAAACTGAAATGAAAAGACTAAATATAGAAACATGTCTATTGTCCTCGAAATATGAGGACTCACCACTGAAGCTATAGAGATGGAGATCTGAAGTTGATCTATGCGTGATCTGGATGCTGAGTAACTTAACCTACATCACGAGAAGATGTAGTGATCAGTATGCCTCAGTACTTGAAAGGTACTGAGCATGCATGATAGGATACAACTGAACAAACATATAACTGAACAAGGCATACTGAGCAATGATATAATATGAACATGATAAAAGATACTGAGATATGCTGACTTAATGCAATGACAAGTATATAACATGTTGAAACTGAATATTGAAATATAACTGGGAACTTGGTCAATGAACAAGAGTCTGACTGTGGGAGCTACTAATAACCGACATAAAACCACATAAGCTAAATGTGGAGTACGATGTATACGCCTCATCGAGAGAACCCAATAGACCTTGCCAAGGTTATAAAGGCACGGCTGGCGTGATCACTAAATATAATGCCCATAAAGGGGACTTACAAGCCTATGAGGGCACGTATTTCTGGGACTATGAGGGTAACTGACCCTTGTCCAACTAAGAATTAAATTTACTCCCAACTGAATATATGTACAATACAACATAACAGAAATATAATGGATAGCTCAATGTTCTAGCATGCTGACTCAAAAGGCAACATTAAATATTGGTAATGAAACATTTGAAAAATGAGGCATGTATAACTGTTTATTTGTCCTAGCTAATGTAATTCATGGACTAAACGAATCTACACTACTAGTGTTCTGAATTCCATGCAAGGAACTAAGCAACAATGTTACAACAACATGAAAATCTGATTAGGAATACTCTAACCACTAATATATACAATTTCTAACATTCAAGAAACCCTGGGTATAGATACATGAAGGGAATCAAGAATCTGACTGAATTATAGGTACCTAATGGGTGAAAGGAACCCACTAGTTAAATCGCACATACCTGGTGACGAATTTCATGGAGAAATCATTCGATTTTGGGGTTGAAACTGATGAAAACATGTTGTGTTCTTGGAGAGAGTTTGGTCGCTGCTTTCTCTCTTCTTTTTCTTGGTTTGATCGATTTCTTTTATAATGAATTGGTTAGGGTAAGTTTTGATTAAGTTACTAGGCCAAAACTGACCAAAACTATGTAGTTTAGGGGTCCAATGCATAGGGAAAAGACCAAACGACCCCCAACTTAAAAGTTGTTAGGGCCACCAACGGGCCTAGCCAACGGACCATGGATGGAATGACGGTCTGTTCTGGTCAGCCGTCATTCCGCGTCTGGTAGGGCTGCTGAGGGGGGTCTCGACCATGGCCCGAACCACAGACCGTGGTCTAACCTATGGTCTGTGGGTCCTACCATAGGTCGACCCATGAATGAATTTTTTCTGGGTTTCTGGGGAGGGGACGCAGGTGGCTAACCACGGGCCCCACCAACGGTCCGTGGGTCACCTTACGGTCCGTGGGTGGTCCCCGTTGGCAGCACCTGCAACTTTTGATTTTTCTGCATATTAGTAGTTCTAGCATACGAGGTGTTACATTATCTCCCCCTTGGAAAAATTCGTCCTCGGATAAAGTCTAAACTAGCTGAATATGGAGGAAAAGAGTTGCAATCCTTACCACTAAGTACTGAAAACTAAAATTTGACTGTACTAAGTTCCTAGAACATACAAATATGCTGAAAATGCAATTATAATTGAAAGAACATGATACTAAGACTGAATTCATGCAACACTAAACTGAGAGATTGGAGAGGAACTATTACCTCAAGCTATAATGGAATCGAAAGGAAAGAGATGAGGATACTTGGCCTTCATAGCTGCTTCTACTTTCTGATATGCTCAAATTACACCTCTTTTCAGAAGCATAAGCGATCGTTATCAAGTAAAGAACCCAACTTGTAGGTTGGGGTCGATCCCATGAGGACATTGGTTTAGACTTAACTTTAACCAACAATTATATTCGTTTAGTCAAATTACTTCCAGAAACAAGTAATTAAAGGGGGGGATTTGTGAAACAAATGGTAAGAATTTAGTAAGTAATCAGTAAACAAAAGTCAATTTCGGTTGTTATCAAGATGAGATAATTAACTAGGGTATACGTGTTCCCCACAAGCTCATAACACAGTAATCCTAGTAATAGCAATCCTTTCCTAG
>JAJOOS010014613.1:0-36995 GCA_029582725.1 Solanum chiquidenum | reverse complement strand
ATCTTCTCATTCTCTTACTTACTTCCTCAAAACTTAGTTCAAATCAATAGTTGATCTCAAAGGATTCACAATTGAACTCAAAGACTTTCTTGAATTCTGCTCTTAACTCTCTCTTGAATGTGAATTATGAATTCAAGAGTTATGATTCATGATATGAAGATCTCAATAACAATATAGCTATTCGATAATTAGGAATAGAACTTTTAAAAGAAACATGAATTCAAGAGCTCAAAATCAACTTATCTCAAGAATACTCAAATCTAGGGAAAGTATCCTAGATTACTCTTTTACTGATCTGAAAGTAGATGTAGGGCGTGAGGACGAACTAGTCCAACACTATGATAGCCTTACATACCTAGAAGAACAAGATTCTTGAAGAATTTTGAAGAATCTTGAAGAAGAACTTGATTATAAGCCTTGAAACCCTAGCTTGAAGGTAAACAATCAAGAAAACCTTTCTTGACATTCTTGAATTAGTTTCTTGAAATCTCTATGGCCAAGAATTATGATTTTCATTAGTGAAGATGAAAATCTGATTGTTTTGAGCCTTTTATTAGTCAAGAAATTCGTTTATGGTTTTCTTGGAGGTAAAAAGACAAAAATGGCTCTTTTTAATATTTTCCCGTCGGCTAATTCGTAACAGCACTGTATAGGTTACTAAAAAAGTCGTAACTTTTTACTCAGAAATTGGATTGACGCAAAATTGGTGGCGTTGGAAAGTAGATTCAAATACCTTTAATTGGATAGGTTATGGCTAACGTAACTCTTTATATTATAAGATATATGGTCGTTTAAAGTTGACCTAAGTAGAATCTTACATCAAAACTTAATGAAACTTCAAGAATACTTTTTCAAGAACTCATCAAGAACTTAAATCCCTAAATTTCAAGAACGAAATTATGCTGACTAAATCATGATTGGCGTGTGGGTGAAAGAACCCATTACTATGGAAGCTTACATACCTCTTAGGGATTAAACCCATGGTGATAATCCGCAACAACTCTCAAGAACGTCGACGAACGCCTTCATCCTTTCTCTTTTCTCTTCTTCTCTCTTCTTCTTTTCTCTTCTTGAACTCTCAACTAAAACCCTAGGTGTAAACTAGGATTATAAAACTGATCCTAATAGGATTAGACCCTTAAAACCTTACTAAAAATGAATTAAATCTGATTGGGTAAGGAAAAGACCAAAATACCCCTTACTATTTCTGGCTAACTTTTCTTAACTGGACAGCCTAACTTCAAAAGGTCATATCTCACTCATCCGACCTCGAAACTGAGCAAACTTGGTGGAGTTGGAAATATAATTCAAAGTTATTTCCTACGGTAACTGGTAGAACACATAACTCATCTTGATCTAGGAGTTATAGTCGTTTGAATTCAACCCAAAACTCATACTTAGCTTAACTTGCAAAATTTCAGATTTTGCTATTTCCATTTTAATTCCTTCTCGAACTCAAGGTGCTACATCTAGTGACCTTAACACTTAAGAAATTTTAATTCCTCGATAAAATCCTACTCACAACAAAGAACAGTACGAGTCTTAGTTCAAAAAAAATTCTGGGTGTTACACCTAATTCCTCTGTTGCACCATTGCCTCCCAGATCTGGTACTGCTGTTGCTTCTTCCTTCCTACCTCCGCTCACTCAGACTGTATTTCTATGGATGGGACAGCTAGCCCATTTTGCTGATCATCGTACCGCCAGACTTGAGGCCTCCATTCCGAGTATAATTCAGACAGTCATCGTTGATGCTGTGACACTCTTGAGTGGTACCATTGATGCCCCTGCAGCTAGGATAGCGGTGTGAGAGCATTGTGAAGGGGACATTGAGGAGGTGACGACTCTACAGACCGCTATTGCGACATTGGGCAGAGATGTGAACCAGCTGAAGTCCATTGACATGTCTATGATTTTCTGGATGGTGGAGATCTCAGATGTGCCAGTTGAGCCAAATATGCCTCTGGCTACCACCGGAGATGATGTTTGAGCTGAGGATGTAGTTGATCCCGAGTTTGAGGCTGAGACAGACGAGGAGATGCTTGGGGTTGCTGAGGAGGTTTTTTATGAGGGCCTTATGGAGACTGAGGAGGCCATGGTAGATGCAGTTGTGCAGGCTTCTGTGGTAGATACACCATTGGCTTACCCTAATGGAGAGGGTACTATTGATGTGACCCCGAGCACTGAGGCCCAAGATCAGAGTGATGCACCGGGCATTAATACCCCGACAGATGAAGCGACTGTTTAGACAAGATTTCTCTTTATCTCCCTCTCTGCCATTTTTATTGACTTTTGGATATTTTCTTGCATTTGGGGAAAAATTGATTTTGTTTTGTTGTGGGGTGAGGTCCACCTTTTGTGATTATTGTCTGTTTATATATTGAGTTTTGTGCTATAAATTGTGTTTTGGCACTTTATATTGTGGTTGTTTGAGCTTCTGGCTCCTTATTTTGAATTGAAATGATTTTTGACCCTTCCAAAAAATTTTGTTCCTGTGTGTGAATGTGGTTGTTCTTTTGCAAATTTTAGTATCAGTCTTGATCAATACCGATGACTTGAATAGTGTTCATAATTGAACAAAAATGAATGTTCGGGTACGATGAGGCCAAATGAAGTTGCATAGACAATATGTGAACTTCTTGCATCTCGTTGTAACTAGCCGAGTATCAGATTGAGTCTCTTGTGATGAACATTGCACACTAGAGAAAGTGTGGAGTCTTGTTTGAAATTGGTGTCAATGTCGTGTGTGATGAGCTTACCGTAAACCATGTGTGATGACACCTAGAATTTGCCCCATTGGTCCGGTTGACCAAGTGATGTGAGCTCTTGAAATGATCTTAGGCAACAATTTTAAAGAGTGAAACAATTTGACATTCTACCTCTTTTGTGGCCTACCTTGTGAGTGTGTGAATTTTGCTTGATCAACTTTTGAGCCTTAGCCTTTCCTTGGATGAATCTTGATGAAATTGTGACCTTTCTTTATCCCTTCACCTTTAATCCTCATGAGATGTGGTTTGTGTGAATAGCCAACTTAGGCCAAAAGCCTAAGTTGGGGTGTGGTGAAAAGAAACGGTAAATCAATAAGTGCAAAGAAGTCCCTTTTGACCCATGATTTTGAGAGAGATGGAACCCCTCTATACAAAAAAAAAAAGAGAAAAAGAAAAGAAAAATGAAAAAAAAAGTTTGAAATAAAGTTGCAAATGAAAATGGGGTGTTTGGTATTCCATGGAAAGTGAATAATGGGGTGACTTTTGAGCATGAATGAGAATGATGAAGAAAAGGAAAAAAAGTGTTGTTCATACCACATTTCATGAGGACAGCAGCCACTGAGCCTAAATGACCATACATTTACACTCAACCCCGTTACAAGCCTTGACAAGACCTTTTTGATCTTGAGTGAGCTAAAACAAGTGTTGGTTGGAAACTAAGGGCACACCTATGGGTGGATTCATATATGTGTTCATCTTTGTGAGTGTAAGGGATGATTGTGATTCCGGAGCTATAAATTGTTGAACCATTGTGTGTGAGAATGGAATCATTCCTTGTGTGAGGGCATTTGAGTACATTTGTTGAGCTTGAACTTTCGCTTGAAGCAAGTATGGTGAACTTGAGAATCTTTGATAATGGTGAGTCACAACTTGAATCTTTGAGTACACAATTGATCCTTGCATGAGGAAGTTGAGTCTTGTTTTGTGCATTCATGATTGAGTCTTGTGTAGCACTGTTTGAGACATCCTTTTTTAACTAATCAACTTAAGTTTTACTTGAGGACAAGCAAAAGTTCAAGTTGGTGGTGTTGATGAGTCCACAATTTGGACTCATTTAGGGCTTTATTTGGATAGATGTAGTGTCCTCAAATGCTTGTTTTGTGCCAATAAATGATGTAAAACCCTTGATTTCCAGGTGTTTAGATTGAGGAACAAAGGATGGACACTAATTTGCAAAAAAGAACGAGGTGAGCTGAAAGAACGAAGAAAGAAAGGCCAGGTAATCGCCGAGTCCCTTTGGCGAGTGGCCTAATGACCTTTTGACCGCCTAAAGTTCCAGTGTGCCAAGCCCTGAAGGACAAACTCAATTTGGCGATAGAAAGGAGCAGTCGGTGTGTCGCCGAGTGATTCTGCAATGCAGTGTTGGATCGCCCAAAGTTACAGAACTTGAGGATGCTAAAGGTCAAAGTAAAAAGGCAATGAAACTGACCAAAGGGTGGATCGCTGACTATATCGGCGATCTCGACTTACTACACCGAATGGCCCTTCACAACATATGTTTGGCGACTATAAATATATTTTCAAACATTATGCTTAGGAATCAATTTTTATTCTGAACATTCATTAGAGTAATATTTGAGTTTGAACTCTGAGTATTGATACTAACCTTTCCTTAGCTTTGAAGAATTGAGTTTCCATTTTTGAGAAATTGGAAGTGGGTGTTTGAGATTCTTCAATTTGGACCTTCGTAAAGACGAAATTAATCTTACCCAGTTGATGGAAAACACAATTTGGTAATGATTTCTATATTTTTATGATGTCTAGCTAAAAGCCCAATTCTTGAGGTGTGATTATGTGATTATGGGATGATTTAGCTTGTGGGTATTGCTAATTGTTAGTTTAAATGCGGTTTAGAAGTGATTTCAATCAGTAATTATGGTTAAAATTAAAGGATTGTAGTTGCGAATGCAGTTCTACCTTCGTGTTTTTGGGTTGCTCGAGAGAGAGGTTTTAAAACCAAGATTACTAAATAGATGGTCTATGGGTATTGGGTTGTCATGGGGTTCAAATCGAGAGAGTGAATCCAAAATCCTTTTCCACACATTCATCTCGAGAGAGTGAATGGACTAAAGCGTAAGTTGTTCTTATTTGCTTGCTTATTGATGTTCGAGAGAAACCAACTTGATTCGGGGTAAATTGTTCAAGATAAAGTTTATCCCCACTAAATTCTAGCTTATTCACAGATTTACAGTTGTTTACTAACAGTTGCAATTACCCATTTATCTATATTAGCCTATAATCGAATCACATCCCAAGAACCGGTCTCATTATTGTTATTTCTTGTGAATTGATGTTGTTGTAGCTCATAATTACAATCAAAACTCCCCTCTTATTTGACATTCGTGTCACCACTTAATTTGAATTATGTTTTCCTTCGATAATGTTTATTCCTATGATTGACTTGAGCATATTAATACTTTCCTATTGAATATTAAAAACATACCACTTCCTGTGGGATTCAACCCCAACTCATTTAGTTAGGTTATTATACTGACTAGCAATCATTGACACTTAGAATTGGATGAAGTGTCCTTGAAATGTTAAATCAATACTCGCATACAACATGACTTCATTTGGGTGATAGTTGATAAAGTTACTAAGTCTACATGTTTTTTGGCTGTTAAGACTACGAATTCGGTGGAGGACTACACCAAGATTTACATTAACGAGATAGTCAGGTTGCATGGAATTCCTTTATCTATCATCTCAGATAGAGGTCCTCAATTTACCTTTCATTTCTGGAAGTCATTTTAGAAATGTCTTGGTACTCGGGTTAACCTTAGCACAGCATTTCATCCACAAACGGATGGTCAGGCAGAGTGTACCATTCATACCTTAGAGGACATGTTGAGAGCTTGCGTGATCGATTTCAAGGGTTGTTGGGATGATCACCTTCCTCTTATAGAGTTTGCCTACAATAATAGTTACCATTCCAACATTCAGATGGCCCCTTATGAGACATTGTATGGGCGTAGATGTGGATCTCCAGTTCGTTGGTTTGAAGTAGGTAAAGCAGCCTTGATAGGGTCAGATTCAGTTCATGATGCTATGGAGAAAGTGCAACTCATTAGAGATAGACTTAAGACAGCCGAGAGTCGCCAAAAATCCTATGTAGATGTAAGGAGAAGGAAATTAGATTTCCAAGTTGATGATTGGGTTTTTTTGAAAGTGCCACAAAAGTAGGGGGTGATGAGATTTGGTAAGAAAGGGAAGCTCAGTCCTAGATATGTAGGCCCTTACAAGATCTTGAAAAGAGATGGTAAAGTGGCTTATGATTTAGAGTTGCCAATAGAACTAGCAGTTGTGCATCCAGTTTTTCACATTTCGTTGTTGAAGAAGTGTGTGGGTGATCCAGCATCAATTGTACCTTTAGAAATTGTGGCTGTAAAGGATAGTCTCACTTATGAAGAGGTACCAGTTAAGATTCTTGATCGTTACGTTCGAAGGTTGAGAAACAAAGAAGTCGCTTCAGTTAAGGTTTTGTGGAGGATTCGGTCAGTAGAAAGAGATACTTGGGAAGCAGAAATGACCAAGTATCCTCATCTCTTTCCTTCCAATTTCATTCTAGCTTTAGGTAATAGTTCCTCTTTAGCATTTCAGTCATTCATGCACAAATTCAGTCTTAGTATCATGTTCCTTCAATTTGTACTTGCATTTTCATCGTATTTGCATGTCCTTGGAACTTAGTTCTGTCAAAAATTAGTCACTAGTAAATAGTGGTAGGGTTTGTAGCTCTTTCCGTCCCTATCCAACTAATTTAGACTTCATTCGAGGACGAATGTTTCCAAGGGGGAGATAATGTAACACCCCTTATCCGAAAATAGACCGAACCAACAGATTTCCAAAAGTTGCAGGTGCAACCCACGATTGCCACCCATAGACTGTAGGGTGACCCACGGTCCGTCCTGGTTGTCCGTGGATGGCCACCTGTAGCCCTCCCCAGAACCCATCCTCTGAAGTCGATCGATCGACTGACAGGACGGATCGTGGATTAGTCTACAGTCTACAGATTATCGATCAGTCCGTAGGTCAAGAACCTTAGGACCACCCCAGAACCCATCCTCTGAAGTCGATCAATGGACTTACAGGATGGATCGTGGATCAGTCCACCAACCGTCGATCAGTCTGTAGATGGCTTCAGCAGATTTTAAGTAAGGGGTTGTTTGGTCTTTTCCTCATGTGTTGGACCCCTAAACTAAGTCGTTTAACCCCTAAACTATGTAGTTTTGGTATGTTTTAGCCTAATAAACTAATTAGAACCTAACATAATCAATTATTCACCGGAAATTCATCAAACTTAGAGCAAAATAGAGGAGAGAGTCGAGCATCCCTAGTTCAAGAACGCACCAAGTTTTCATTAGTTCCAACCCCGAAATTGAAAGATTTCTCCGTGAATTTCATCACCATGTATGTGGGATTTCACTAGTGGCTTCCATTCACTCATTAGATTTCAGTTAGAATCTTGATTCCCTTAATATTATCTAGACCTAGGGTTTCTTTAAAGTTAGAAATTGTTGGGTTTGAGCTGTTAGAATGATCCAAATTAGATTGTCATGATTTTAGTATCGTTTTATGCAGATTCTTTCACAAATTCAGAACCCTAGCTATGTAGTTCTTTTAGTTCATCAATTACACATGCTAGGTCAGTTATTTCAGATATACATGCCTAAGATTTGAATGTTTCATTATTAGTACATTAATGTTGCATTTTTAGTTAGCATATCAGTATTTTGAGCTATTCAGTATTATAGAAATTCAGGCATAAATTGTTAATTACATAATCAATTGGGAGTAGCTTAATACCGAGTGGACTAGGGTCAGTCACCCTCAAGTCACAAAACTACGTGCCCTTATAGGTTTATAAGTCCCCTCTGTGGGCATTATATTTTAGTGATCACGCCAGTCATGCCTTTATACCTCTGGCAGGGTATATTGGGTCCTCTCGATGGGGCTTATACATCGGACTCCACATTTAGCTCATGTGATTTATGTCGGTTATTAGTATCTCCCTTACAGTCAGATTCTATTGCATTGACCATGTTATTAGTTAAAGTCAGGTTTTAGTAAGGAAGACTTACTAAATATGGGTATTCCTTTGTTTTTAGTTTTAGTTTCAATTTTTGCTAGATTTAGCTGGGGCATGTCCCAACACTTCTAGTTAGTTAGATGCTATTTTCAGACATAGTAAGTTTCAGCTTTAGCATTTGAGTTTGACTTTTCAGTTGTTGTTAAACTCTCAGTTTTTATATATATTTTGAAATTTTATGGGTATTCCCCATTATTTCAATTTATCTTATGACTTAGCTTTCTCACAGTATTTCCTTACTTTAGTTTATTTAGTATGCTCATGATATGCCAGAAGGTTTTAGTAGGAAGACTTACTCATAAATATAAGATTAGTATCTCCCTTACTCATCAATTTATCTTATGAGTAAGTCTTCCGCTGAGAGTTGAGTTAGGACAAGGGTTCGCTAGGGGCCAGGAATGGTTCTCGAGGTTTGGCCACCCAGGGTGTAGGTTCGAGGCGTAACAAAACCTAGTTCTAAGCTTGCCCTACCTCCTAAATATCATCACACCCTTCGTGGCTGACACATAGAAGAAAACTCTTTCACAAAATGGAAACCTCTAAGGCTGCCACCTACGATCAACATAAATCATGTGCCTACTCTAAGCTATCTAATGTATGTTCTGAATAACCCTCACATTCTCTATTCCCTCCTGAATTAGGTTTGTACCACAAGGTCTAGGCTCTGGAAACTCAAACCAATCAACTGGGGAGCAACAATGCATACCATATATGGCCTCAAACAGGGCAATCTAGATGAGAGAATAGTAGTTGTTGTTGTACATAAAATCCACCAAAGGAAAGAACTGTTCTCCAAAATCCAAGACACAAAGCCGCAACATGACATCAAGGACCTGAATAGTATGCTCCAACTGACCATCATTCTATCGATGGAAGGTTGTGTCAAGGTCAACATGAGTGCCCTACTAATTCTGAAAAGTCCTCAAAAAGATAAAAGTGAAATGAGCACCCTGATTTGATATAATAGAGACCGATACACCGTGAAGACAGAACCCCTCACGAATATAGATAGGGGCTAACCTTTCGATGATGAATAAAGACTGAACAGGGAAGAAGTGTGTTGATTTGGTCAATCGATCAACGATGACCAAAATCCTGTAAATACCTATAGAAGAGTGACACAAACCTTCCAGAAAGTCCATAGTGATGCGATCCAATTTCCTCTCTGGAGTGGGTAATCTCTGGAAGTCACGACCAAGTCTCAAATGATCGGCCTTCACCTACTGATAAGTCAGGAAATGGGACACAGAGTCTTCAATATCTCTCCTCATGCGAGCCCACCTGTAAAACTACCTCAAGTCACAAGACATCTTCGCGGTGCCCGAATGAATAGAATATCTAGAATCATGGGCTTCACGAAGTATCAGCTGAATCAAACTCCCAACTCTTGGAACATATATATGACTTGCAAACCTCAAACCCCATTTGAATCTAAGGTAACCTGACTGACATCATCTACTAACACTCAGTCTTGAAGTTACACTAAGGCCTCATCCTACAATTGATGGCTACAAATCAAGAAGTCTTCTACCACATTCACCTTTACCTGATGATAAAGAATAAAGATGTCATAGTCCTTCAGAAGTTCAATCCAGTGACACTACCTTGAATTAAAATCCATCTGGTTCATGATGTACTGAAAATTCATGTAATTATTGTAGATCTCACATCAAGCTCCATATAGGGGGTGAATCCTATTCTTAAGCATGAAAACTACCGCCGCCAACTCCAAGTCATGAGTGGGGTAGTTGCACTCATGTACCCTAAGTTGCCTCAATTCATATGTAATAACCTGGCCCCACTGCATCTATACACAACCCAAACCAACACCAAATGCGTCATAATAGACCGTAAAGCCCTCGTCATCAACTGGAATTGTCAATACAAAGACTGTAGTCCGCAACTCATTTGTCCTTCGAAAGCTCAACTCACAATCCTCACACCACTCAAAAGGTACATCAATATAAGTCAACTGAGTCAAAGGTGTTGCAATGGTGGAGAATCATTCCACAAATGGCCTTTAGTAGATTGCCAAATCGATGAAACTTTAAACCTTAGTAATTGAAGTAGGCGTAGCCCTATCATGAATTGCCTCAATCTTTACCTAATCTACCATGATGCCATCCTTGGACACCACATGCCCCAAGAATGCTATAGACTCAAGCCAATACTCGCACTTTCAGAATTTGGCTTTAAGCCAGTGATCTCTCAATGTCTGGAGCACCATCCTCAAATGCTTCTCATGATCACTCCTACTCCGCAATTATACCATAATATCATCTATGAACAAAATGACGAACAAATCAAGATACGGTTTGAACACATGCATCATCAAGTCCATGAAGGCGGCAGGGGAAATAGTCAACCTAAAAGAAATCAATAGGAACTCATAGTGGCCATATTGAGTCCTAAATGTAGTCTTAGGGACATCTGCTGCCCTAATCCTTACCTGATGGTAACTAGAACTAAGATCAATCTTCGAAAACACTACGGCACCCTGAAGCTGGTCGAAAAGATAATCAATCCAGGCATTGGGTAGCAGTTCTTTATCAACACCTTATTCAACAACCTATAATCAATACACATGCACTTTGTACTATCTTTCTTCTTCACAAAGAAAATTAGAGCACCCTAAGGAGACATACTAGGCTTGATAAATCCCTTACCCAAGATAAGCTCCTTGTGCTCTATAGGGGACATCTATTATGGTGGAATGGAAAAAGTCTACGTACCTCCTAAAGCTCAATAGGAATGTCAATATCACACTCAGGGGGTAGGCCAGGTAGGTCGGTAAGAAACACATCTATGAAATCACGAACGACTAGAATAGACTCTAGTAGAGGGGCCTCCCTACTTACATCACGCACAAAGGCCATGTAAGACTAACACCCGCTAGCTACTAGCCTATGAGTGTCACACCTCGAGCTACCCCCGAGACGTGGACACCAGACCTACGACCACAAGTGACCCCAAGCGAACACTGTTGGAACAATCATGAGCATACTAAAGATAAACAGAGAAATAAAACTGATGCGGAAGCTAATCATAAATAAATCTGAAATGATGGGGGATACCCATTTATTAAAATAGAATATCAAATTGGAGAGTTTAATACAAAAGAAACATCAAACTCAAATACTAAGTTGAATCTAACTATGTCTGAAAATGCCTCTAAACTGACTAGAAATGTTGGAACATGCCCCAACTAAGTCTAATAAAATTGAAACTAAAAGACTAAAATACTGAAAGGATAACATGACTATTGTCCTCGAAGAATGAGGAGTCACCACTGATACTACTGAACTAGAGATCACGAATCGATCTAAGCATGATCTGGATGCTGAGAACCTGAACCTACATCATGAGAAGATGTAGCGCAGAGTATGCGTCAGTACTTGAAAGGTACTGAGTATGCAGGATAGAGTAAAGCTGAAATAAACATATACTGCACAAGCAATAAATCAAGAGCATAATTTGAACATGATATAAATACTGAATACTGAGCTAACTGAATGCAATGACCAATTTATAACATTCTGAGACTGAAATACTGAATATACTGGTAAATGGTCAATACAATAAAATATGACTGAATTTTGGGAGCTACTAATAACCGATAATAAAACCGCATGAGCTAAATATGGAGTCTGATGTATACGCCCCATCGATAGGACCCAATATACCCGACCAAAGGTATAGAGGCATGCTGGCGTGATCACTAAAATGATGCCCACAGAGGGGACTTACAACCTACGTGGCTCATAATTTTGGGACTATTCGGGTACACTAAATCCTAGTCCAACTCGGTATTATGCTACTCCCAATGGATTAAGTGATTAATATATTATGAATGAATTTTTGTGATATACTGGATAGCTCAAAATGACATGCAAACTGAGAATGCACATTAATAAACTGATAATGACACGTGCAAAATGGAGGCATGTATATCTGAAATAACTGAAATATCTGGCCTAGCATGTGTAATTCAACAACTAAAGAACTACATAGCTAGGGTTCTGAAATTATGCAATAAACTAAGTAATAACATAATAATCTGATTTGGATCATTATAACAGCTAAAAACCCAACAATTCTAACATTCAAGAAACCCTAGGTCTAGATAATATGGAGGGAAACAAGAATCTGACTGAAATCAAGGGACTCAATGGGTGAAAGGAACCTACTAGTGAAATTCCACATACCTGGTGACGAATTCAATGGAGAAATCCTTTGATTTCAGGGCTGGAACTAGAGGAAACTTGTTGTGTTCTTGAACTTAGGGTTGGTCGCCTCTTTCTCTTCTTTCGCTTCTAATTTTCTAAGTTTTGATTAAAGATCTGACTTGCGTAAGTTCTAGTTATGTTACTAGCCTAAAACTAATCAAAACCACGTAGTTTAGGGTTAAGACGACGTAGTTTAGGGGTCCAACGAAATAGTAAAAGACCCAAGGACCCCTGGCTTAAGTTGCAGACGGAGTTGACCACAGCCACCTTCATGGACCATGACGTGGGTCGTGGTCTTCACTTGCTGACTACTAAGCTGAGCGTCTGTCTCACGAGCCTTACCACGGCCCATGTGAGGGACCATAGACCATGAAGGTCCTTGTGGTTCTCACTTGGGCTGAGGCCTGGTGGCTCAGTTCTAGGGGGCTACTGGTTACGCTCCACGGATGCCCCTACGACCCGTCTTCAGGACCACGGACCGTGAAGGTCCCTGTGATCCTTACTTGGGTGAGGGGTGTCTGAGGGCTAGGCTAAGGAGGATACTACCTTGATTCAATGGGCACCACCACGACCCGTGAAGGGTCCCGTGGTCTGATGTCTTGGCTTGGTATGACTCAATTCAAGATCACAGGCAGGTCAACGGATCGTGGACCCTATCACGGTCCGTGAACCCTGACGTGGTTCATGTCTTCGGCTAAGTTCTACAAATTATTTTTGGGTATGGTTTCCAAGGTGTTACAATATCTCCCCCTTGGAAACATTCATCCTCGAATGAAGGCTAACTAGTCGGGATGGAGGGAAGGAACTACAACCCTACCACTAAACACTGAAGACTAATTTTTTACTGAACAGATTTCCAAGAAAATGCAAATACGCTGAAAATACAAGTACAAACTGAAGTAACATGATACTAAGACTAATTTTACGCATAAATGACTGAAAAGTTGAAGAGGAACTATTACCTCAAGCTGGAGTGGAATCGGAAGGGAAGAGGTGAGGATACCTGGACTTCATGGCTGCTTCTGCTTCCCAAGTAGCTCCCTCTACGGACTGACTCCTTCACCAAACCTTGACTGAAGTGACTTCTTTGTTTCTCAACCTTCTCACCTGATGATCAAGAATCTCAACTGGTACATCCTCAAAAGAAAGGCTATCTTTCACAGCCATACTCTCTAATAGCACTATGGATGCTGGATCACACACACACCTTTTCAATAGTGAAATGTGAAAGACTGGATGCACTGCTGCTAAATCTGCTGGCAACTCTAACTCATATGACACTTTACCAATCCTTTTCAAGATTCGGTAAAGGCCTACATATATGGGACTCAGCTTCCCTTTCTTGCCAAATCTCATCACCCCCTTCATAGGTGACACTTTCAGGAAAACTCAATCATCAACTTGGAACTCTAGCTCCCTTCTCTTTACATCTGCATAAGACTTATGGCGACTTTGGGCTATCTTAAGCCTATCTCTAATGAGTTGCACTTTCTCCATAGCATCAACGACTGAATCTGGCCCTATCAAGGCTGCTTCACCTACTTCGAACCAACAAATAGGAGATCTGCATCTACGCCCATACAATACCTCATAATGGCCATCTGAATGCTGGAATGGTAACTATTGTTGTAGGTGAACTTAATAAGAGGAAGTTGATCATCCCAACTACCCTTGAAATCGATCACACAAGCTCTCAATATGTCCTCTAAGGTCTGAATGATACGCTCTGCCTAACCTTCTGTCTGTGGATGAAATGATGTGCTAAGGTTAACCTAAGTACCAAGACTTTTTTGAAATGACTTCCAGAAATGAGAGGTAAACTAAGGACCTCTATCTGAGATGATAGACAAAGGAACCCCACGTAACCTCACAATCTCATTAATATAAATCTTGGCGTAGTCCTCCGCCTAATCTGTAGTCTTGGCCGCCAAAAAGTGAGAATACTTAGTAACTCTATCAACTATCACCCTAATGGAGTCATGTTGTCTGCGAGTACGAGGTAAACCTATGATGAAGTCCATGTTGATCACTTCCCACTTCCAAGTAGGAATGTCAATCTCTTGAGTTATACCTCCTGGTTTCTGATGTTCTACCTTGACTTGCTGGCAATTGGGGCACTTAGCCGCAAAATATGCTATATCTCTTTTCATACCATTCCACTAATAGACTTCCCGCAGATCGCGGTACATATTAGTGGCACCTGGATTAATAGAATATCTGGAGTTATTGGCTTTTTCAAGAATTTGATGTCTCATCTCGGCACATTAGGAAAAGATAATCGACCCTGGTAGCGAAGTACACCATCTCCCCCTTGGGAGAAAACCTCAAATCTCTGTTGGTGGACTGCACCCTTGAGTTAAAGTAATATCGGATCACTGTCTTGCTTTTCTTTAACCTCCCCTACCAATGAAGACTCTGCCCTATTCTTAACCGTTACACCACCGTCAGATATGCTCATAAGATGAACTCTTAGGCGAGCAAGTATGTGAACATCCTTTGCTAGATCTTTCTCTCTTCCTCAACATGTCCTACACTACCCATGGATAATCTACTAAGATCATATGCTACTACATTTGCCTTATCCGGATAGTAATGCACACTCATATTATAATCTTTGAGGAACTCAAGCCATCTTCTCTAGAAAAGATTCAACTCTTTATGGGTGAACATATACTGGAGGCTCTTATGGTCTGTGAGCACATCTACATGAACACCATACAAGTAGTGTCTCCAAATCTTGAGTGCAAACACCACCGCCATAAGCTCGAAGTCATGAATCAGATGATTCTTCTCATGCACCTTCAGCTATCTTGAAGCATAAGATATAACCTTACCTCGCTGCATCAACACACAACCTAGGCCGACTCTAGATGCATCACAATAAATCACATAACCGTCTGAACCCTCTGGTAGAGTCAAAACAGGAGTTGTAGTCAACCTGGTTTTTAGTTCTGTGAAGCTTTTATCACAATCATCTGACCACTAAAACTTGACCATCTTCTGAGTTAACCTAGTCAATGGTGAGGCTATGGATGAAAATCCTTCCACGAACCTTCTGTAATAACCCGCTAGACCCAAGAAACTTCTAATATATGTAGGAGAGGTAGGTTTGGGAAATTGTTTCACTGCCTCTATCTTCTGGGAATCTACCCGAATCCCTTCACTAGACACTATATGCCCAAGGAAAGCAACTGACTGCAACCAAAACTCACACTTGTTAAATTTGGTGAATAACTAGCGATCTTTGAGAGTTTGCAGAACAACTCTCAAATGTCTGGCATGTTCTTCCTCATTCCTAGAGTAAATAAGGATATCATCAATAAAGACGATAAAGAACAAGTCCAAGTACTTCTTGAACACTCTGTTATTCAAATCTATGAAAGCTGCAGGAGCATTGGTTAGTCCAAATGACATAACTACAAATTCATAATGACCATACCGTGTCTCGAAGGTTGTCTTCAGAATGTCACTATCTCTGACTTTGGGCTGATGATAACCCAATCTGAGGTCTATCTTTGAGAAAATACTAGCACCCTAGAGTTGGTCAAACAAGTCATCAATCCTAGGGATTGGATACTTATTCTTCGTTCTGACCTTGTTCAACTGCCTATAGTCAATGCACATTCTGAGAGAATAATCTTTCTTCTTTAGGAACAACACTGGTGCACCCCATGGCAAAATACTAGGTCTGATGAAGCCCTTATCTACAAAGTCTTTCAACTGCTCTTTCAATTCCTTAAGCTCAGCTGGAGCCATTCTGTAAGGAGGAATAGAAATAGGCTGGGTATATGTAAGGATATCAATTGCAAAGTCGATTTCCCTATCGGGAGGAACTCCGAGAAGATCTTTTGGAAACACTTCTGGAAACTCATTAACCACTGGAACTGACTCAAGAGTTGGGGTTTCGGAACTTGAATCCTTAACCCAAACAAGATGATAGATATAACCCTTAGAGATCATCTTTTTGTCCTTAAGGTAAGAAATGAATCGACCCATAGGCGCTAAGCTGCTACCCTTCCATTCTAAGATTGGTTCGTCTGGAAATGGGAAATGAACAATCCTAGTTCTACAATCGACTGAGGCATAACCGGAATGTAACCAATCCATACCTAGAATGACATCGAAGTCTACCACTTCTAACTCAACAAGTTCTGCTGAGGTGACTTTCATATAGACTGTGACAGGGTAATTTCTATACACCCGGCTAGCTATAACTGGGTCACCGACTGGAGTAGAGACTGAAAAAGGTTCTGAGAGAGTTTATGGACTAACACCAAACTTAACTGCTATGTAAGGAGTGACAAAGGAAAGAGTAGCCCCTGGATCTAACAAAGCATAAACATCAAGATCAAAGACTCGTAACGTACCAGTGACTACATCAGGAGAATCTTCCTGATCCTAGCGAGCCTGAAGAGCATAGAGCATATTCTGGAGCTGACCACCACTTGTACCAGAAGAGTTACCCTACTGAGTCGGGTGACTTGCTAGTGCTGCTGAAGTAGTAGACTGGCCTCGATTAGCATTGCCTCATTGACCCTGTTTAGAAGGACAATCCCTCAACCTGTGACTAGACTGACCACACCCAAAGCATCATTCCTTTCCTGCAACGCACTCGCCTGGATGGTTCTTACCACACTTAGGGAAAGTTGGGTAGGTTTTGGTACCTGTAACACTCCCCTGAGACTTAGAGCCTGATGCCCTACCTTTCTGCTTATTACGGAACTTGGAGGATAGAACACTAACTGATGAGGGGGCTGGATTTGAAAATTTCTGCTGACCTTGCGAGCGATTTCCACCACCCAATTTATGTTGGGAATACTCATAGTTTCCAGGCCTAGCCTTCTTGTTCTCCTTGGCCTGTTCCTTAAGCTTACAACCCTAAACCTGTTGAGCATGAGTCATAAGCTTAGAGAGGCTCATATCTCACAGCAACATAGCATTCCTACATTCTATTTTCACCAAGTCTGACACTCCATAAAGAAACTTGTTCATTTGGGACCTAGAATCAACCAACATGTGAGGAGCATACCTGGAGAATTGGGTAAACTTGAGCCCAGACTCTTGGACTGTCATGCTACCTTGCCTTAAGTTCATAAATTCTTTAGATTTCGCCTCCCTTATCTCTTTTGGTAAAAACCTGTCCAGAAAGGTCTCACTAAATCAATCCCAAGAGATAGGAGTTGGATCTGTACCCCCGTTCTCCTTCCACTAAGTATACCAGATATGAGCTACATCCTTGCATTGGTAAGATACTAACTCAACCCGATCATTCCCAGTTACCTACATCACTTCAAAGATCTTCTTGACCTCATCAATAAAGTTTTGGGGATCTTCTCCAACCTACGATCCTAAGAACTCTGGCGGATTCATCCTTATAAAGTCTCACACTCTGGCTGCAGCTGACCCAATATTAGTGTTTTCTGGAACTGGACCCCACTAATTATACTGGTTGGCCACACTCTGAGCCAACATCTGAATGGAATTCCAGAACTCTACATTTGAAACTTCTTTATCTGGGACTGGAGGAGCTGTGTTTATGTTTCGGGCATTCACATTCCTGGCGTTAGCTCTACAAGGAGGCATGATCACTGAAACGTAGAAAGTAGAGTTAGAATGGAATTTGGTCATACCTTACGCACGATCAGAGTAACAAGAAAATGCAGATTTTTCCTAAAACACCTTGTAGCCTCCTTCTCATTAGATGTGGTGCATTTCACACCCACGAAAAGGACTCTACTTAGTGAGGCTTTTCATATATCCTAGGACTCTTAAACCTAGGGCTCTGATACCATATTTTTCACGCCCCGAGCTACCTCCGAGATGTGGACACGGTACCTAGGACCACAATTGACCCCAAGCTAACCCTGTTGGCATAATCATGAGCATACTAAAGATAAACTAAGAAATAAAACTGATGCGGAAGTTAATCATAAATAAATCTGTCTGAGAGTTTAATACAAAAGTAAATATCAAACTCAAATACTAAGCTGAATCTAACTATGTCTGAAAATAGCCTCTAAACTGAATAGAAATATTGGGACATGCCCCAACTAAGTCTAGGAAAACTGAAACTAAAAGACTAAAATAATGAAAGGATAACATGACTATTGTCCTCAAAGAATGAGGACTCACCACTGATACTGCTGAACTGGAGATCGGGAACTGATCTAAGCGTGATCTGGATGCTGAGAACCTGAACCTACATCACGAGAAGATGTAACACAGAGTATGCGTCAGTACTTTAAAGGTACTAAGCATGCAGGATAGAGTAAAGCTGAAATAACATATACTGAACAAGTAATAAAGCAAGAGCATAATCTGAATATGATATAGATACTGAATACTGAACTAACTGAATGCAGTGACCAATTTATAACATGTTGTGACTGAAATACTGAATATACTGGTAAATGGTCAATACAATTGAATCAGATTGAACTTTGGGAGCTACTAATAACCGATAATAAAACCACATGAGCTAAATGTGGATTCCGATATATACTCCCCATCGAGAGAACCCAATATACCCGGCCAAAGGTATAGAGGCATGCTGGCTTGATAAATGAAATGATGCCCATAGAGGGGACTTACAACCTACGTGGCTCGTAGTTTTGGGACTATTCGGGTACGGTGAACACTAGTCCAACTATGTATTATGCTACTCCCAATGTATTAAGTGATTAATATATTATGACTGATTTTTTGTGATATACTGGATAGCTCAAAATGACATGCAGGCAGAGAATGCACATTAATAAACTGATAATAACAAATTCAAAACTGAGGCATGTATATCTGAAATAACTGAAATATCTGGCCTAGCATGTGTTATTCAAGAACTTAAGAACTACATAGCTAGGGTTCTGAAATTACTCAATAAACTGAGTAAAAACATAATAATCTGATTTGGATCATTCAAACATCTAAAAACCTAACAATTCTAACATTCAAGAATCCCTAGGTCTAGATAATATGGAGGGAAACAAGAATCTAACTGAAATCGAGGGACCCAATAGGTGAAACGAACCCACTAGTGAAATCCCACATACCTGGTGACGAATTCCACGGTGAAATCCTTCGATTCTGGGGCTGGAATTAGAGGAAAATTATTGCGTTCCTGAACTTAGGGTTGGTCGCCTCTCTCTTCTTCCGCTTCTAATTTTCTAAAATTTGATTAAAGATCTAACTTGCGTAAGTTCTAGTTATGTTTCTAGGCTAAAACTAATCAAAACCACGTAGTTTAGGGTTAATATGACGTAGTTTACGGGTCCAACAAAATAGGAAAAGACCCAAAGACCCATGGATTAATTTGCAGATGGGGCTGACCACAACCACCTTCACTTGGTAACTACTGAGTTGAGGGTCTGTCTCACTAGCCTTAGCATGGCCTATGTGAGGGACCATGGACCGTGAAGGTCCTCGTGGTCCTCACTTGGGCTGAGGCTTGGTGGCTCACTTCTATGGGGCTACTGGTTACGCTTCACAGACACCTCCATGACCCATCTTCAGGACCACGGACCGTGAAGGTCCCCGTGGTCCTTACTTGGGCGAAGGGTGTCTGAGGGCTAGGCTAGGGAGGCTACTACCTCGATTCAACGGGCGTGACCATGAACCGTCATCAAGACCACGACCCGTAAAGGGTCCCGTGGTCTGATGTCTGGGCCTGGTGGAATTCAAGTCAAGACCACGGGTAGTCGATGTACCGTGGACCATATCACGGTCTGTGAACCCTGTTGTGGTTCCCTGCTTCAGGTAAGTTTTTGAGGTGTTACAATAAGCCTAGAAAAAAGATAACTCCAATCGGTGTGCTAGTAATGGAGCCCTACCACACCACTAGGATAACACCATGCATAGCTAAAGTAATAATGTTAGAGAAGCAATCTAAAATATTATGGTAGGGGGATAACTAGTCCATTATAAGAATCATATCAAAGTCAAGCATATATAAAAATATAAGGTCACCCCCGGGTGTCACACCCCTGATAGTAACTAAGGAATATTGAAAGACCTAATCTGCTTCTAAAACCTCACCTATAGGGGTCAATACACGCATAGGAACGACCATAGGCTCATAACTCATACCCATAGGAGAAGCATGATGCACAGACACATAAGAATATATAGAGTCCGGATCAAATAAAGTCGAGATGGGCTGATGGCATAAAAGAATTGTACTTGTAATCTTATCATCTGATGCCTCAGCATGCACCCTCGCTAAAGTTGTATAATAATGGCGCGATCCACCTTTGCTCTGGCCATCAATCCTACCACCTAACCTGCCTCCTCGGGAGACCACCTTGCATACCCTGTTATCCACCATGATGGTCCTGACTCTAACTTCGACCTCTAGTTGGAGGTGGTACTCGTGGAGCTGGTAAAGGTTGCTCTAGAACTAGAATAATATTTCTACGCAAAGGGAAATCTCTAGTCTAGTGACCTAACTCAACTCAGTCAAAACAACTCTAAGATGATCTACTCCCGGAAGCACGAGCAGCACACCCTGAAGTCCAAGCTTGGGACCCATGACTCTAATTAGAGCTAACCTCACTTCAGCTTTACCGACCACCGTCTAAGCTCTGCAATGAGGCCGACTAGGCTGAACCTATTGAAACCATTGTCCAACCCTATCATGTGCATCTCTGGGCTTAGAATGGGACCCTGTCACGACCCGAGTATACACCCTGGACGTGGCCGGCACTCTAGAACCATTGTTGGTCCCCAAGAGAACCCTCATTCAGGCTGACTACAAGCGGAAGGCTAACTCAAACATACAAAGCTTAAAACATAATAAGATCAATAACTCAAATACAAAGCTTAACTCAAAAGATTAACTCTCAATAAAAATAATATATTTAACTAGCCAAAAATAGGCAACTTAAGTCTTTTAAACAATTAACAAAATAAATGAACAGACTTCTCAAACTCTACTATCTATCTATGAAGGCTCTAACTGACAAAGATGGAAGTCGGGAAAATACCTACGACATCCTAACAACTGATATAACTAAAATTACAAGTGGAATCCTCCACAAGAAAGGAGGCTCACCATAGCTAACTTGAACTTCATGTGGTATCAACGAAGTGCCTGTTGATGATCCTGAATACATGTATTTGCATCAAAGAACGATGCAGGCCAAATGGCTCAGTACATGGAATGTAGGATCATGTAAGGGGAATTCTAAAGCATAAACATAAGCTTGAACTTGATAAAAGGAAACATAGTTACCTCCTCCCAACTAACTCAACTAAACTCAACTGAAGAATTGGATACTCAACCCAAAGATATGATACTCAACTCAAAGGTATAATACTTAACTCAAAGGTATGATACTAAATTCAAAGGTATACTAAAGGATACTCAAAACTATTCAAACTTACTCAACTATGAAATACTCAAAGATAAGATACCCAACTCAGTAATAAGATTCTCAGCTCAGTGAAACATAGCTCAACTCAAGATAGTCAACTCTAGATACTCACCTCAAGATAAAGCAACAATAAAAGATGCAATATAAGGGAAACTTTTAAATAGTAGATAGCAACTCAACGTATTGAAGAATACAATAACAACTCAATTTGTATATAAAAAAATATAATACAATTTTGTGGGAGTTTCTCTAACCGATAACCATCACTATGAGTTATGTGATGATACAGCGTCTCGCCCACGCTGCCAGAACTGTCCTATACCTTTTCGGGGTATAAAACCTCTCAACTAAGTGGGTCCACTAGTCTATGCTAAAAGCATTAAGGAGTCCTCTAAAAAGTATGACCCTTTCTACTCATGATGACTAAATGGTTTATGGAAACTTGAGTTATTATGAACTCGTCCCCATATCGGTGCTAAATACTACTCCCAAATTATACTCAGCTCATATATTTAAAAACATAACTCTTTCTGTGGTTTGAGATTATTACTCAAAAACTAGCTTAAAATCTCTCTTGGAAATTGGTGTTTCCTCTCTTGTTTAAATGTATAAACATTTTATTCTTGGGAATACTTAGTTACAATTTAATCTTTTGAAGAAATGAACTTTACTCTTACTCTTACTCAACTCAATGCTCAAGTTTTAAAACAAGTTTTAAAATATTGTGAAAGATTTCTCGAAATAAAGTTCATGCCGAATTATGGAAGGATTCACAATTGAACTCAAAGACTCTCTTGAACTCTACTATTAACTCTCTCTTGAATGTGAATTATGAATTCAAGAGTTATGGTTCATAATACGAAGGATCTCGTGATGATAAAGTAGACTCGTTAATACATTATCCTCATTCTCATACTCACTTGCTCGAGTCTTGAAACAAGTTATTAGAAATTGTAGAAGACTCCTCAAAAAGACGCAAAGGGAATTTCTCGAAAATGTTCGAAAGAACTCTCAAGACTTACCTCTTAGCTCTACCTTGAATTTGAATTATGAATTCAAGGTTATTATTTGTGGTAGAAAAAATATCATGATGATTAAAAGTGTTTTAGATAGTTAATCATGAGAAACGGTTGAAAAACACTGTCTGAGGAGCAAGTCCGCGATGCCTAGATGAAATATAATGTTTGGTCAAAATTATTTTTGAAACGGTGGAGTCCGCGTTCTCTCCGCGATGTAGCGAGAAAAATTTCACATATGAGGAACAGTTCCACGACGCGGACCTCGTCCTTATTTTCTGCCCTATCTTTTCTTACTCGTTTTTCGACCCTAATTCGCCTATAATCGAATGGTTTCTTTCTCAATCACTTGGATTCGATTACTCTACGTAATTACACTCTAATATAATCAATACAGACCTCAAAACACTCAATTTCATCCCAAGAATTCATCAAAACCCAACAAAACAAGATTTAGAATGAAACTTCAAGAATACTTATCAAGAACTTAAATCTTGCAATCTTTATTGACTAATTCGAATATGCAACTCATGTATGGCGTGTGGGTGAATGAACCCAAAACTATGGAATCTTACATACCTCCTAGGTATCAAACCCATGGCGAAAATCTGCAACAATACTCAAGAACATCGACGAACGCCTTGATCCTTTCCTCTTTTCTCATCTGTTCTCTTCTTTTCTCTTCTTGAACTCTCAACTAAAACCCTAGGTGTATATTAGGATTATAAAACTGAACCTAATAGTATTAGACCCTTAAAACTTTACTAAAAATGAATTAAATCTGATTGGGTAAGGAAAAGACCAAAATACCACTTACTATTTTTGGGTAACTTTCCTTATTTGGACAATCCGACTTCAAACGGGCATATCTCCCTCATACGAGCTCAAAATTTAGCAAAATCGGTGGAGTTGGAAAGATAATTCAAATACCTTTCACTTTCCATCTCATGGCACACCTAACTCATCCTTCACCGAGAGTTCCGTTCTTTTGAAGTTGACCCAAAAATTAGAAGAGCTTAGGGATGACTTCAATGAATTCTCTCTAGTTCTTTTTTGAACTCAAGGTGCTACATCTCGTGACCTTAGAACCTAGGAAAGATTTAAATTCTTTGGTAAAAACTTACTACGAAGGATGGTTTGAGTCTTAACTCAAAATAATTTCCGGGGTGTTACAATGGCTCCCCCTTGGGATCATTCGTCCTTGAATGACGACTGGACTGGTATGGAATGGGGTTACTCTTACTAAGGTCTTAGTCTAATGGTACACTCTTACTACATTCGAGCTTAACCCAAATCCTTAGGTTCGGGTTTTATAACTCTCTATAGGGAATATCATCCCCAGACTATTACTCCTTACTACCACATTCAAGCTTAGTACGTACTCTAACAACTCCATGGGCTCCTACTAACCAACTATTTCAGAGCCAACTAAGGGCTCTCATTTAACTATTTCTCATAGTAAAACCTCATCCTCCTCTTTTCTAACCTTAGATGGAATTATCACACCATCATTATCACGATAAGACCATTAACCTTCTCCTTTTAACATCACTTCACTACTTAAAAACCTCTGAAAAGATATCTTCCATACTCTTTAGGAGTCATTACTATCTTATTCTCAAACTCTTGACTTGATTTCTCATCTTGTCATCCCCCCCTTAGGTCTAAGGCTTACACTTGAAAGCTATGGACCTATTCCATCATCTCTAACTGGTCTACATCCTCTTTTACTCTAAAACTCGAGAGAAAATTATCTCATGACTACCGAACTCTGTATAAGCGGGTACTAATACCTCTTTCTAAGGTATTTCTCTTAACCTCTTCTGATTGCATAAAATATTGGTATACCTCTTAATGTTGTTGTTACTATTGTGACTTAGCCACATTTCGCTGTCCTTCCCTAAAGGTTAAGGTCTCTCACTTGTACCACTCATATCTATTGCAGCTAATCTCCTCAATTCCTCACCTACTTTATGTCAATTCTTCTAGATCAAATCTCAAGACTAACATCATTACCCTCATGTTTCCATTCTTTTGATCATGACACTCCTCTCAAATTCCAGCTTAATATTCATTATGAAACTATACCTCATTACTTGATCAGTTCTATAACCTTCTGAACATCATGACCCTCTCAAACAAATCATAAGCCTAGCTTAGATCTATCACTTCATGAACACTATGTGCTTCTATTCAACACATATATTTAGCCTCCTCTAACACGATGACACATCAACATCAACTATATTCTGGATAAAAATATATATACTCTATCTCATCTTGACTAGCAACTCTTATTCTACCTCTTATCATGAGATGTTCACAACTCATCACTTCTTAGTCTACCCATAAGGGCCTCATTAATAACTTACTGGGTGCATGACTATAATAACATAATTTGTCCCATCGCTATCTCCCTTTCATAGATCTCTATACCTCTGCATACTTTCCTCTAACTCTGGGCTCTTTCATTACTACTGCTCATGATCTCGTAACTCATGCTACCTATTGGGGTGGAAATATTACCCAAGCTCTAAACATACCTCCTCATAAGGATCTGAGCTGAAACAAGGCTTAAGGAAAAGAGTACAACTCACTTTTAGTTCAAATGCACTATTCATATGAATATGAGCACATTCCTTTGAAACTCAACACTTAACTCACTCTGGGGCTTCTCCCAATCCCTTTGGAGTCTCATAACTTCCTCAAGACTCTTCCTAAGAACAACTCATCAATAAGAGACTGACTTTGCTTTTCAACTACCTTGATTATAGTGGATAGTCGAATGAATCTGAGAAATGCATGAATTCTGAATAAGTTCCTCATGACACAGCTCTACTGCATGATATAGAGTATGAAAGAAGGGAAACTTTTCTTAAATGTCTGTAGTCCCTCATTTATAGAAGTGGGGCGCTCACAACCATAAATGAGATCCTAATTGACACGACTTCATAGACACCCTAGGACACTTGAACTATGTGCTAAGATACAAAGTTTGGCACGACCCAAGTCTACACCCTATACGTGGCCAGCACTCGAAAACCATTGATGGTCCCCAAGCAAACCCTCATCCTGGCTGACTATACACAGAATACTAACTGAAGCATACGAAGCTTAAAACAAAATAAAATCAATAACTCAAATACAAAGCTTTAACTCAAAAGATTAACTCTAAATAAAAATAATATATTCAACTCGCCATAAAATTGGCAACTTAAGTCTTTAAAACATTTAACAAAATAAATGAACAGACTTCTGAAACTCTACTATCTATCTATAAAGCCTCTAACTGACAAAGATGGAAGCCGGGACAAGACCCACGACATCCTAACAACTGATATAACTGAAAGTACAAGTGGAACCCTCCGGAAGCAAGGAGGCTCACCATAGCTAACTCGAACTGCATGTGGTATCAACGAAGCACCTATTGATGATCCTGAATATCTGTATCTGCATCATAAAATGATGCAGGCCAAATGGCTCAATACATGGAATGTACGAGGTTGTAAGGGGAATTCTAAAGCATAAGCATAAGCTTGGACTTGATAAAAGGAAACATACTTACCTCCTCCCAACTCAATCAACTAAACTCAACTTAAGAATTACATACTCAACTCAAAGATATGATACTAAACTTAAATGTATGATACTCAACTCAAAGGTATACTCAAGGATAATCAAAACTACTCAAACTTACTTAACTCAAAAGTACTCAAGGATAAGATATCCAACTCAATAATAAGGTTCTGAACTAAGTGAAACATAGCTCAACTCAAGATACTAAACTATGGATACCCAACTCAAAATAAAGCAACAATAAAAGATGCAATATATGGAAAACTTTTTAAATAGTAGATAGCAACTCAACGTAAAGAAGATTACAATAACAACTCAATTTGTGTATAAAAAAAATATAATACAACTCTGTGGGAGTTTCTCTAACAAACAACCATCACTATGAGCTATGTGATGATACATCGTCTCGCCCATGCTGCCAGAACTTTCCTATACCTTCTCGGGGTATAGAACATCTCAACTTTGTGATCCACTAGACTATGCTAAAAGCATTAAAGAATCATCTAAAAAGTATGACCCTTTCTGCCCATGATGGCTACATTGTTTATGGAGACTTGAGTTATTATGAACTCATCCCCATATCGGTGATCAATACTAATCCCAAAATATACTCAGCTCATATGTTTAAAAACATAATTCTTTATGTGGTTTGAGATTATTACTCAAAAATTAGCTTAAAAGCTCTCTTGAAAATCAGTGTTTCCTCTCTTATTTAAATGTGAAACATTTTACTCTTCGGAATACGTAGTTCCCATATAATATTTTGAAGAAATGAACTTCACTCTTACTCTTACTCAACTCAATGCTCAAGTCATAATACAAGTTCAAAAATATTGTAAAAGACTTCTCGAAATAAAGTTCATGCCAAATTATGGACATGAACGACTTAATTCAAGGTTTTCAATAACCGTAACTAGAACTCAATACTCGAGGCGCACCAACTCAGAACTCGAGAACTTTAATGGTAATACTCGTTTCAAGAATGCTCGATTCAGATGCTTTATGTGAAATTATGGGCATGAACAACTCAAACCAAGGACTTAATGAGTAATATGTAATAGTCCCATGATTAGGAATAAAATCTCAAAAAGTATTAGGAACTCAATACTCAATACTTAGAACTTGAAGATACTACTCCTCTCAAAGATACTCAAAGGATTCACAATTGAACTCAAAGACTTTCTTGAACTCTACTCTTAACTCTCTCTTGAATGTGAATTATGAATTCAAGAGTTATGGTTCATAATACGAAGGATCTCATAATGATAAAGTAGACTCGTGAATACATTCTCCTCATTCTCATACTCACTTGCTCGAGTCTTGACACAAGTTATTAGAAATTGTAGAAGACTCCTTAAAAAGACTCAAAGGGACTTTCTCGAAAATGTTTGAAAGAACTCTCAAGACTTAACTCTTAGCTCATCCTTGAATTTGAATTATGAATTCAAGGTTATGATTTTTGGTAGGAAAGATATCGTGATGATTAAAAGTGTTTTAGATAGTTAATCATGAGAAACGGTTGAAAAACACTGTCTTGGGAGCAAGTCCGCGATGCGGAGATGAAATATAATGTTTGGTCAAAATAACTTTTGAAACAGTGGAGTCCGCGTTCTCTCCGCGACACAGAGAGAAAAATTTCACATATGAGGAACAGGTCCACGACGCCGACCTCATCCTTATTTTCTGCCCGATCTTTTCTTACTCATTTTACGACCCTAATTCACCTAGAATCGAATGGTTTCTTTCCCAATCACTTGGATTCGATTACTTAACATAATTACTCTCTAATCTACTCAATACAACCCTCAAAACACTCACTTTCATCTCAATAATTCATCAAAACCCAACAAAACAAGAGTTAGAATGAAACTTCAAGAACACTTATCAAGAACTTAAATCTTGCAATCTTTATGGACGAATATGAATATGAAAATCATGTTTGGCGTGTGGGTGAACGAAACCAACACTCTGGAAACTTGCATACCTCTTAGGGATCAAACCATGGCGAAAATCCGCAACAAAACTCAAGAACCTCGACGAATGCCTTGATCCTTTCCTCTTTTCTCCTCTTTTCTCTTTTTTTCTCTTCTTTTACCTTCTTGAACTCTCAACTAAAACCCTAGGCATATATTAGGATTATAAAACTAAACCTAATAGGTTTAGACCCTTAAAACCTTACTAAAAATGAATTAAACCTGATTGGGTAAGGAAAAGACCAAAATATCCCTTACTATTTTCGGGTAACTTTCTTTATTAGAACAACCCGACTTCAAACGGGCATATCTCCTTCATACGAGCTCAAAATTTAGCAAATTCGGTGGCGTTGGAAAGCTAATTCAAATACCTTTCACTTTCCAAATCATGGCCCACCTAACTCATCCTTCACTGAGAGTTATGTTCATTTGAAGTTGACCCAAAACTTAGAAGAGCTTAGGAATTAATTCAATGAATTATGTCTAGTTCTTTTTGGAACTCAAGGTGCTACATCTAGTGACCTTAACACTGAGGAAAAATTTAAATTCCTCGGTAAAAACTTACTCACTACGAAGGATGATTCGAATCTTAGCTCAATTTTTTTAGGGGTGTTACAGACCCACTATAACTGCCCTCATATCTAGCTCTATTGTTGCTGCCCTCTTGGGCCTCACGACACAGATTCTCTATAGTGCGGGCATGATCAACAACATCTAGAAAGGAATGGCCCACCAATACCATAAAATACTACAATAAATTTGATTATTAGTGATGAATAATATATTCACTTAAAATTCATATTTCATCACAAAAACATTTTTGAGACAAAAACAAATTCGTCAATATTTCGTCCCTAAAGCATGGGTCACTAAATGTATATTGAGACAACTTAGTGTTTCGTCACTAAATAGATGTATATTCACTACGGAAATATTTTTTGTCCCTAAATGCATAGTATTTATGACGAACTTGGTCATCATAGATTGAGACAACTTTATAATATGTATTTCGTAGATGAACAAATCTTATTTCGTCACTAAAAACTATCTTTTACGTACAGATTCTTTTGTCCCTAAAAGTATAAATTAGTGACAATTTGTTTATACAATTTTGTAGATGAAAATGATGGTATCGTCGCTAAAAATATTTCTATTACCAACAAAATAAAATTATCACTAAAATGTCATAATTAACAACAGTCACAATTTTCATAAAATACAAAGTTAATTTGTAGGTAATAATTAGGCAATTTTGGGAAAAAGATAAAGTGTTGTTAGTAATCACAAGAATCGTGTGACATTTAAATTCGAAGCGCCACTATTTACAATTTGTATTAAACTAAGTTTCCATTAATTTATAAATTTTTCAAGAAAATATAATTATTAAATAATACATAAATATCTAAAACATAATAGAATGTAGTGGTCTATTTTATAATGAGTATTGTACAAATTATAAATAATGACGGAGTACTTTGCGTCTAAACATTTCTCATTGGTGATGAAAATTAAAGATAAAAAAATTTGCATTTGGCTCACATGGATAGGTTTGAAGGCGTTTCAATAAAATCAAGAACAACCCTCGTACATGACAAAATGTTGGTATTTCTGTAAAGATAGCTAGCCATCAAGTGAACCCAATGAACATTTCAAAGCAAAAGCGAAAATCACAAGCAAGTAGGAGCAGAATAAAGTAGATTCTAGCATGGCATGCATTTATACAAATACTTATTCTACCAAAACTGCAATTATCAATCGATTTACTCAATCGAAAATAATTATACAAAAATAAATACAAATACAGACGAAAATAACTCAATTATACAAAAACACGTGAATCATATCATATATCATATATCATATCATATACTCCCTCCGTCCACTATTGTTTGTCAGGGTAAGAACATGCACAACCCTTAAGATAAAATTAATACAAGGTGTAATTTGACTATTATAACCCTACTATCAATCATTATTAAAATGGTTTGTACTTTTTGAAAACTGTAAAAATAACTTTTTCACATTAAAGTAGTTTTGTAATTTTAAAATGACTACTTTTTGAAACTAGTAGTTATGTAATTGTTAAGGGAAGAATTGGAAAAAAATGACTAATTGTTTCTTGATTATTTAAATTGACAATTAATTTTGGACAACTATTTTTAGTATACTTGACAAACAATAGTGAACGGAGGGAGTATCATCATATATATATATATATATATATATATATATATATATATATATATAATACTAAAAGTGGGAACAAAAAAAAGTTGAAAGTTGAAATACCAAAGTACCCTTTTTAAGTTGAGTTACTACCATAATACCATTTATAATACCAAGGACAAGAGATCCATACGTCTCTTTCACTCTTTTTTTATGCTCTCAAGAATGGTCTCTTCATCATCCTCAAGAACTTTTTGATTCTCTTCATCTTCACAACGGGTTACACTTTAGTGTTCAAGTTATTTATAATTTAATTTTTGCCAAATTCTTTATACGTTTTTCCTTCATCTACTTTACATAAACCCTAGGATTTCGCTAAGGAATCTAGAAGAGTATAGATGAAAGTTTCACTGAGCTGCATGTCAAATTGCTTATTGATTTCATTTATATTCTTCTAGATTTACAATCTTAGATAAGTTCTTCATCATTTTTTAAATTCTTCTGTCAATTTTTGTTTAATCTTCATCTAATTCTGTTAAATTTTGCCTAATCTTCATAAAAATTATGTGTTTTTCACTTCTTCTGTTAGAATATTCTACCCTGCAGATCAAATCTCTGCTTGAATCTTCATCTACTCTTATGGGTTTTCCAATGTAGGGTAAGTTCTTAATCGATTTCTTTGTTCATCACACAAATTTTTATAATCTTCATTAAATTCCCTTAAATTTTGTTTAACATTCATCAGAAATCTGTGATGGCTGAATCTCAATAACTAAGGAAATGAAGGGATAGATTTCTCTATGTAAAAAAAAATCAGTGTAAATATTAATCTTTTTCTAGGTTGATATGTCTGTATTTGAGAAGCTTTGGATTATTTTACATGTTACAACTTTACGTTTGCTCATGTTCTTTTTTTCCCATCCTTTTTGGTTTTCTTTACACTTTCAAATTGCTTTTATTTTTGGATTGTAAAGGTAATTTTTAAAATATCCAATTTACTTTTGGTGTTTAAGCATAGAATTCTTTCAATTGAGGAGCTGTAACAATTCAAAATCATCCCGTGTAAGCTGATTTTCTGCACTTTTAATTTATTAGTGTATTCTATAAGTTTGAGACAAAAGTTAATAGTTACAAAGCCAATACAATGCAATAAAAAATGTGAGTATGCTTTTACCGCTGATTAACTTTGATGTTCTTCCCAAAAGTCTCTTATAAACAAGGTGAAAGACAAAGAAACTCTTCAATGCTCTATGAAACGATTGGAATTGCACATATATGTTTTCGTCCTTAACTCAAGTTAATATAATTACACAGATAATTTTAGTTATAGATAAATACACATTTTTTCATTTTTACTCTTCAATTGATCTTGATGCGTAATCTATACACTATTCATTAATCAATTGTGAAACCTCGGAATTTGATGATGATTATTGCTTTATTCAACCACCATGATCGAGATATAATTTTTTTTTAATTGTTGCATTGACTACTACATTAAAAGGTGAATATTGTATTAAGATGTTGGTATCTCTTTTCTCACATCGCCATATCTCTAAATTTTGTGGTAACGCTTCTCTTGAACCAAATGTTCCAACATACATTAGTTACATGGATAGCTACATTAAGAGTAGCTCTTATTGCTTTCATTCACTCCAATCTTCTAGGTTTGATTGCAGTCGTTATTGCTCCAACAGGAAATTATTATTTTTCTTGAAGATGTTTGTTTTGCCTGTCCACCAATTATAGTTTTCATTTGATGATTGAATTATTTTCGTGTATTACTCTAAATTATTCGAAATGTACATTCTGTTAATTTTAAGGTACTAATTATAAATTTATACACATTTAATATTCTTGTTTCTTTTTGTGGTAGTCATGTACATATGGTATGTTAGTTTTAATTTTTTATTGGTTCAATTCCTCTCCTTTTTACTAATTCTTTCAGCTAAAAGTGGGTAGTTGCACATTATTTGCTTCATATTGGTTTTCTCTTGAGAATTCAACTTCCGCACTTTTTTTTTTTGGTCTTCTTTAATTTAATTTTTTATGAATTTCTAATTTTAACAAGTCTGTATTTTTATATGGCTCGAATTAGTCATTTATGTCTTTATTGGAACTTTGTTAAATACTTACCAAAATTTAAAATTAACAGAGTGGGAAGCCTCCAAGTCAAAAATTTAATTACGAAAATGTCCTTATAATGTCATAATATTGATGAACAAAAATGTAACTACACATTAATTATTAATAAATACTATCATATTCTATTAAAGACTATTCTTATATATTTATGGACAAAAATAACAACAACAATAATAATAACAATAATAATAATAATAATAATAATAATATTCTAAAATGGAAAACCACATAATAATACTTCAAGTTTTCGGAAATTAAAACACAACTTATGACATGAATTAATATAAATAGAATGAATATTTGTATTATTAAATGATAGAAGAAAATCTTTTTTTTTTTGCAATATTTAAAACAATCTCTTCAGATACTCCTACCACGCAAAACTATAAAAAAAAATTCAATGAATTATATTCATTAATTATCTTAAATGCTAAGTAATAGCTACGTACAATAAACATTGTTGCAAAACTTTTGATTTCCTTCCATCATAATTAGTATAAATTAATGATGAATTTTCTACTTGGTAAATTAAATTTATCTTATATAAATGGACATTTAGCATATAACTAATTATCACTATTTGGATGAAACAGTATAATATATCGTAGGTGTAAACTTACCAGGGATGTAACAAAAAATCAGCCTTTCATGTTTAAATATGAGTCATTTAGTTATTATTTCAAAAACAAATTATTGTGATTTTTATGTTGTGCTTCTCACATGAATGAAAGAATAAGATAATTTTGTTTGGAATGCTAAGAATATTGTCGTCATATATAGCTTTTCAAGCTTTTGATATCTCAATAATACTCAATAGTGTAGCAATATTTATCGTCTTCTTATTTAGCTATCTCTAGGAGGTAAGCATAGAAAAGTTTGGTCAATTAATTTCTTAAATTGTGTTTGTGTTATGTATAACTTCTCTTGATTTTTTTCTACTCATCGTTACATTTTAAAGTACAGTTGTGTATGAAATTTTCAGATATCATCATGTACATATTTCAAAATTGTAACATCCGGTAATTTGGAATTACGATGAAGAGGCTTAAAATTGGAATTTATCATTTTTGGAAGGAATTCAAAAATCTGGAAATTTGGTTAAGTATGGGAAAAAGTGAGTTTTGGCCAACTTTGAGCAGTCATAACTCCTAGCTCAGGATGAGTTAGGTGTAGTTCCAGTTATTTTTGCGAAGCTCGTGGAATGATATTTCCAACGCCGTTGAGTTTGCTCGATTCCGAGTTCGCATGAGTGAGTTATGCCCTTTGGAAGTTGGGCAGGTGGCAGGGAAATCCGTCCGGAAATTTTAAGGGTATTTTGGTCTTTTCCCTAACCAATTCTTTTGGTTATATTAATGTGTTAGGCTGATTTTAGATCAGTTTTTCCCATTTTATAAGAGTGAGAGCAAGGGTTTGAGAGTGAAGAGGAGAAGAAGAGGAAGAAGAGAAGATCAAGCAAGTTTTCGTGAAGATCGTCGTGGATATCGTCGGGGGTGATCCCTACTAGGTATGTGAGTTCATAGTGTGGGGTTGGTTCTTCCCCCCACACACCAAACTCCTTTTATTTTCGATAAAAGATTGGTTGTGTTGTTGAAGTTGTTGGTTGAGTTGTTGAAGTTGTTGGTTGTGTTGTTGATGTGTGATTGTGTTGAAGTCTTGTTGATTTGAGACATGTTTCCGGGTTAAATCTATTGTATGTTGAGGGGTTTGATGTTTCTAAGTGTTTGGTGTTGGAACCTTTGAGGTTGAGAAGGTTTAGAGTTGGAGAAAAGAAGGAGAAAAGTCAAGTTTTCGGGACAAAAGGGTGGGGCGTCGCGCCTGCCAGCGCGCCCCAAAACGGACTCTGAAGTCCAGCCCTTGGGGCGGCGCGCCTAGCAGAGCGCCAGCAGGCCCCTTCTGATGTTTCAGGGCTGGCGCTCCGCGCCTTGCAGAGCGCCAAAGACGCCAAGTTTCTCCTTTCATTCCCCACTTTTTCATGCATGTTTCTATGGCATTGTACCTATGTTTCCTAGTTGTTTCCAACACTCCAACGTACGTTTAGACGTCAAGAACTCGTCCATAAACATGTGATCATATACCTTGAATCCATAATCCAATTCAAGGCGAGTTAAGATCAAGTCAAGTGAAGTTAGAAGTCAAGCCTAGAAGTTAAGAAGTAAGTCAAAGCAAGTTTTCAAAGTTGTTCAAGAGTCTTTATTGAACGTTTTAACTTCATTTAAGGCTCAAGTTTCAAGTCAAGTGAAGAGTATAGCATTTCAAGTTAAGTCAAGAGTTTAAAGTTGAGTTCATTTCTCAAAAGCTATTAGGGAACTAAGTATTCCCAAGGAAGTTTGTAAATGTTTTCACATTTGAGTAAGAAAGGAACAATGATTTCCAAAAGAGCCTTTAGGCTAGTTTTCAAGAAGAAGGAACATCGATTCCAAGTGTGCCTTCGGGCTAGATTTTTGAGTAATTATCTCAAACTAAAGAAAGATGTGTTTAAAACACTTATGAGCTAAAATATTTTTTGGAGTAGTATTGAGCACCGAATTGGGGACACAAGTTCACATCAACTCAACTTCCCATAAGAACCATGCGCCAACATGGGATTTGACGGATCATTCTTTTTAGATGATCACGTGACATTAAGCTAGTGGATCCACTAAGTTAAAGTAAGGTTCTATATCATGGCAAGGTATAGGATGCTCCTTGGGCAACGTGAGGTAAAGCGTTGTATCATCACTAGGGCTCATAGTGGTGGTTGTCGGTTAAAGAATCTCCCACAAAAGTTATATTACTTTTATATAAGTAAAGTTGAGTTTGTTATTATTTTATCATTAACGAACTAAGTTGTTTATACTGTTTCACAAGCTTTATATATTACATGTGTCTTATTGCTTTATATATTGAGTTCAATCTTTCATGAGTTGAGCAGAGCCAAGGTAAGTGTTCTCTTGTATTCCTTTCAAGCTTAAGTTGTGGTTTAGCTTTCCAGCTCGCATACTCGTACATTCCATGTACTGATGCCAGTTGGCCTGCATCTTCTTATGATGCAGACGCAGGTACCCAGGATCAGCATCCAGTACACTGTTGATCCAGCTGAGCACTTCAGAGTCAGTGGTGAGCCTCCTTAAATACGGAGGACTTGGTTATTTTGTTTCTCTTAGTTTTGTTTTATTAGGATGTTGCGGGGTCTGTCCCAACATCCATCCCAATATTATAGAGGCTTCATAGACAGTCAGTCAGTTAGTTTTGAGTCTCTCATCTATGTATATATGTACGTATTCTATTTTGAGACTCGAGTTGCCTTTTTGGTCATATATTATCAGTTGGTTTGTTTTATAACCTTGAATTGCATTGAATTATGCTGTGGAGTTAGGCTGCCGCTGAGTTAAGAAGCCAGGCCAAGGGTTCTCTTGGGGGCCAGCAATGGTCTTCGAGTGCCCTCCACGTCCAGGGTGTAGGCTCGGAGCGTGACAAAAATGATCACGAATGTCGGAGCTTTATGACTTACTTTTCATTGATAATATATCTAATTTGTTGATAATGATCATTTCTTAGAAATGATCTTGCCTGTATAAGTTGCCGTTTGACTTATGTTGGATGCCTTTAAAAGGAGAATTAATTCAATAATATTTAATTTACAATATGCAAATAAGTCATAAAGGAAGGAGAAGAATCATCTATTGATTTTGGATCTCTAATACATAATTATAAGTCCTATTAAACTAAAACATTCTATCTTCCCAAATTTTAACCTCGTCTTCTATCCAATCCAAGATCAAAGGAATGCGACAACTATCGCCTCCTTTATAATTGTTCAATAATTTAGTGATATGACATTATTTTGTTTTATTGCAACTACATAATAATCAAGTCTTCACAATTTATGGATAATAAGGTGGTCAAAAAACTGACTTATAATTTAATTATTCTTGCGAAAGATTAGTATGGATTACACGTGCAACGCACGTATCCTGAACTAGTATTACTATAAGTGGGAACAAAAAAAGTTAAAAGTTGAATTATAATTTTACCCCTACTATAAATTAAAATATTATAAAAACATTTAACTATTTAATTTAAATATTAAATTGTACTATTTTAATAAAAATGTTAATGACTTTTGCACTTTTCCGTAGATTAATTCCTAATTAAAATATCTAATATAATAATATTTATCATCTATAATCTATATGTATATTTAATTTAATCATCATATCTTATTTCATATTTCATTATTTATTTATTTATCTAATGTCTCATCCCATATTGTATTATAAGTGGGAAGATTCAAAGCTCAAAGTTGAATTACCATTTTACCCTTATATTAAAACAAATGTTTTAAAATATAACTAAATAGTATATAGTAAAAAAGTGCTCCTCTATAATCTATATGTATATTTAATTTAATCATCATATCATATTTCATATTTCATTATTATTTTTATTTATCTCATATCTTAATCTTAATCTTAATATAATATAAAGGAGAAACATAGACAAGGTGATGTGGCACCTCTCTATGATCTCCATATGTATTTATCTTTTTTCTCATTTTTTTGGCCTTTCTTTTTATTTAAATTAATTATTTTATTATAAAAGTCAATTATTTAATTTATTACAATAAATATTATATTAATGGAAAAACATTTACAACAAAGACTCTTCACATGCCAACTTACAAGGAGTAATTA
>JAJOOS010014612.1:0-30277 GCA_029582725.1 Solanum chiquidenum | reverse complement strand
AGCTGTCTCTTTATTATCGCCCCTGAACATCTTTCCTGCAAAAATACAATAAAAACATATAAAAACCCATACAAAAAGGCCCTAGACACACACAACTTGTTAGTGAAATGTATTAGAAATACCGTAAACTCACGGTATATCAGAGGATATACTCCACTTACTATCAAATTCACAATGTCTGCATACCATGGAACTTGAGATATATCTAATGCCATCAATTGTTCATCCGGAAATTCTTCCCGGATTTTCTCACCTTTATTCACATGGAAAAATCCTCCAACCTAGACAAGTGATCCGCTATCTGATTTCCAGTACCTTTCCTATCTTTGATCTCAAGGTCAAATTCTTGGAGAAGCAATATCCATCGAATCAACCTTGGTTTAGCATCCTTCTTGTTGAATAGGTACCTAATAGCTGCATGGTCAGTAAAAACAATCACTTTAGTACCTACCAAATACGATCTGAACTTGTTGAAGCTGAACACTAGAGCTAGCATCTCCTTCTCAGTCACTGTGTAATTAGCTTGTGTAGAGTCAAGGGTCTTGCATGTACAATAGATCGAGTGGAACACTTTATTATTTCTTTGTCCCAACAGTGCAACCACTGTTACATCGCTTGCATCACATTTGAGTTCAAATGGTAGTCCCCAATCCGGAGTAATTAAGATGGGAGCCTCAATTAAGTTCCTCTTCAACATCTTAAAAGCTTTCAGGCATATCTCATCAAAGTCAAACTTCACCTCCTTCTCCAAAAGACTGCACATAGGTCTTGCAGTTTTGGAAAAATCCTTGATGAATCACCGGTAAAAGGCTGCATGACCAAGAAAACTATGGACCCCGTTTATAGAAATGGGAGGGGGCAATTTTTCAATAACTTCTACCTTGGCCTTATCCACCGCTAAACCAGACTTAGACACCTTGTGTCCTAGCACTATCCCCTCTCTAACCAAAAAATAACACTTTCCTAGTTTAGAACTAAGTTAGTGTCCTCACATCTAGTAAGTACCGGAGACATACCTCAAAAGACTTCCCAAAGACGGAGAAATCATCCATGAACACCTCTACAAAGTCTTCCACCATATCATGAAAAATGACCATCATACACCTTTGAAAAGACGCCGATGCATTGCAAACTCCGAATGACATGCGTTTGAAAGCATATGTACCATAAGGACAAGTGAACGTGGTTTTTTCCTGATCCTCGGGTGCAATCAAGATCTGGTTGTAACCGGAATACCCATCTAAGAAACAATAGTACTCTTGTCCTGCTAGTCGGTCAAGCATTTGATCAATGAAGGGAATGGGGTAGTGATCGTTCCGGGTAGCATCATTTAGTTTCCGGTAATCCATACAAATTCTCTAGCCGGTCACTATTCTAGTAGGAATCAACTCATTTTTTTAGTTCCTCACCACAGTCATACCTCCTTTCTTGGGAACACATTGCACCGGACTTACCCATTTACTATAAGAGATCGGGTACACAATTCCAGCATCTAGCCACTTTATCACCTCATTTCTCACCACTTCTTTCATTAAAGGATTTAGCCGACGTTGATGTTGTGCACTCGATTTGTGATCCTCTTCCATGTAGATTTTGTGCATACATAACGCCGGACTAATCCCATGAATATCAGCCATCTGTCATTCAACCACCTTCTTTCTCTTCTTTAGGATCCTCTATGCCGCATCAACCTGTATTTCAGACAACTCTGCAGAAAGTATAACATGCAAAGTTTCATCAGTACTCAAAAATGCATACCTTAGGTGAGCAGGAAGAGTTTTTAACTCCAACTTGGGAGCTTCTTCAATTGAAGGCTTTCGTGGAGGTCATAACTCATGATCTAATGACTCGACTCTCCACTTGTGAGTCTCCACAAGTGCCAGATTCAGACATGTTTCTATTTCTTGGGTCTCAGTATCTTCATCTACCTCATGACATGTTAACACTCTCTCTAAGGGATCTTCAGGCACAACTACTTGTGCTTCTACTATTTGATCAACCACAGTAATAGCAGACAACTCTTCATAGATAGAAGGCAATTTTAAAGCGCGGTAAACATTGAATACCTCAACTTTATCATGTGCCCTCATAGTTAGTTGACCAGCTACTACATCAATCAATGTCCTACCCGGGGCCAAGAACGGACGTCCCAAAATGAATAGAACTTTAGAATCAGGTTCCAAATCTAAGACCACAAAATCTACAGGAAAAATCAATGAACCTACTTGAACTAACACATCTTCTACCACCCCCTCAGGCCTAGCAATGGATCTATCCGCGAGTTGGAGAATAACAGTGGTTCTTTTTGGACTACCCAACTCAAGCTTTAGATACAATGATAAGGGCATCAGATTTATACTTGCCCCTAAATCACACAATCCGCGGGCATGAACACTTTGCCCAATTGTAATCTGCACAGTAAAACTACCCGAATCTTTTAACTTCTTGGGCAGTCTGTTTTGGATCCTAGAGCTGCACTCCTCAGTAAGTGCTATAAATTATATCCGGAATATAAACAACTCAATATCACAAAAACTGATAACGACAAATTAAATTAATTAATAGACAATATATCTAAAATAGAATATAAATATATTCAATATTTAAAGATACAATGAATAATGAGAATAACGAATATAGACAAAAACTTACTAACTCATGATCTAATGACTCGACTCTCCACTTGTGAGTCTCCACAAGTGCCAGATTCAGACATGTTTCTATCTCTTGGGTCTCAGTATCTTCATCTACCTCATGACATGTTAACACTCTCTCTAAGGGATCTTCAGGCACAACTACTTGTGCTTCTACTATTTGATCAACCACAGTAATAGCAGACAACTCTTCATAGATAGAAGGCAATTTTAAAGCGCGGTAAACATTGAATACCTCAACTTTATCATGCGCCCTCATAGTTAGTTGACCAGCTACTACATCAATCAATGTCCTACCCGGGGCCAAGAACGGACGTCCCAAAATGAATAGAACTTTAGAATCAGGTTCCAAATCTAAGACCACAAAATCTACAGGAAAAATCAATGAACCTACTTGAACTAACACATCTTCTACCACCCCCTCAGGCCTAGCAATGGATCTATCCGCGAGTTGGAGAATAACAGTGGTTCTTTTTGGACTACCCAACCCAAGCTTTAGATACAATGATAAGGGCATCAGATTTATACTTGCCCCTAAATCACACAATCCGTGGGCATGAACACTTTGCCCAATTGTAATCTGCACAGTAAAACTACCCGGATCTTTTAACTTCTTGGGCAGTCTGTTTTGGATCCTAGAGCTGCACTCCTCAGTAAGTGCTACAGTTTCATACTCCGTCTGCCTCTTTTTGCTAGCCACAATGTCCTTCACGTATTTAGCATACTTCGGGATACCCTGCAAAATGTCAACCAAAGGTAAAGTAATGTGAACCTATTAAAGGAGAGAGAAAAACTTACCGAAGAATTCATCTTCATTCTGCTTTTTGAGCCATTGTGGAAACGGAGGCGGTAATTTCTTTTGAGGAACGGGTACCTCAACATTGGAGCTTTTTACTACCTCTTCCACCTTCTTTTCTTTGGTACTTACCTCAGTATCTCTCTTCTTTGGACCTAGTTCCTTTAATTGTAACCCACTTCTAGTACTTACCGCATACAATTGCTTTTGGTTGGGTTCAGTATCACCAGGCAGCACACCTTGGGGACGCAAGTTCAGAGAATTAACTACCTGCACAACTTGTTTCTTTAAACTCATTTGGGACATTTGATGTTTCTGATGTTCTCATCCTGCTTATCTCTTCTAGAATTTAATTTGGTCCCTATTTTAGTCATGAGCTTTTGGAGTAGCTCTTCATTGGTCATCCCCCCTTTGGTGCACTAGGATTTGCGCCTTGGTTAGGATTTTGGTATTGTTGCCCAGCCCCTTGAGAACGGTATTGATTAGCCCTTTGCGCCTGATTTTGGCTTTGGTTCCCACTCCATGAGAAGTTAGGATGGTTCCTCCAACTAGGGTTGTAAGTGTTACCATAATTTTGCTGAACTCCACCCCTTTGCGCATTTCCCACATAGTTTACAGAATCCGAATTTACCTCACATTGATCAGTTTCATGAGCTCAACTACCACATACCTCACACTAATTGGCTGCATGTTGTATAATGTTTATCGGTGCATGGTTTAGAGACATTTGTTTAAAATGTAAGGTCATGTTATGTTGCATTGTATCTAATTTGGCAATTATGGCAGTAATTTGATCTACATCTAAGATCTCCGCGGCCTTTTGGGTTGTGGTTCTAGGCATATCCCCCTCATATCCTGGGTTCCCTTCGGAGAGTCTATCGAGTAAGTCGAACAACTCTTCATATGTTTTAGCTAGGGATTGTCCACCTGCTGCACTATTAAGAAGCACACGAGCACTATAATCCAAACCCTCAAAGAAAGTGTGAGCAACTACCTCATTAGTTTGCATGTGGTGTGGGCAAGCATTCAACATTTGTTTGAAATGAGCTCATGCTTGGTACATGTCCTCCTATTGATTTTGCCTAAATCATAAAATCTCACTCCTCAACCGTGCGGTTTTCTTGGATGGAAAGAATCTGCTCAAGAACTTTCTTGCTAGGTAATCCCAGGTAGTGATGGAGTTTGGTGGTTCAGTATCTAACCAATGCTTTGCGGCTCCTAACAATGAGTATGGAAACAACGTCAGGCTCACATAGTCCGACGAGACTCCAGTTGGGATGTTTGTATCAATGATCTCTATAAAGTTTCTAAGATGGATTTGGGGATCCTTGTGAAGGAAACCAGTGAATTGCCCATTAGAATGGAGAAGTTGTACCATGCCCTGTTTTAGTTCAAATTTGCCCCTGGTGGAGGTTTCCTAATACTAGATGCCACATTGGCGGTGAGTGGGACTGCCACATCACGGATTGGTCTAGCGGGTACGACAGGGGGTACTCCTCGATTATTCAAGTTCTCTTGGTTGTTCACGTTGTCCGAATTATTCACGTTGTCTTGATTATCATCATCATTGTTTCCCCGAACACCTAACCTCAATTCTCCTAGACATCCTTGATTTATTTTCCCTGCGCTGGCGTAAAACTCTTTCGGGTTCGTTGTAAGGTTCGACAAGTTCTCCCTTCCGAGCAAGACTTGAAAATCAAGTGTCTGCAATAAACAAGCTAAGATCAAGTAATCAATACCTGAATATTCTAATTGTAGACTTTAAGAAGATCAAATATAAATCAATTTCTAAGTCCCCGGCAGCGGCGCTAAAATCTTGTTGCTCCCCAATATACATACAAGTGTACGTGGTCGCTCAAGTAATATAGATTCTTGAAGAAACGAATTATCGTTCCCAAGGGACTTATGATTAACTTATATCCAACACTTAATTCTACAAATAAAAGTAAAAGTAACATTTTCAAGAGTTGATGATTGATTGTTAACTACTACTAACTATGAACTAAATAAACGTAACTAAATGTGAATGTCTTTACGATGATGTTTCAAACAAGTAAAGGAAAATTCCAGGGTTGCAGTATGCAATGAATCTTATGTATCATATTATTGGCTTAGAACAAATTTCAGTTGTCAAGTTACTTGTTTATAGGGTTAATTGTATGAGTCGGGCTACACACATCTAGTCGCCTACTCCAGTTAGCTATCTAATTACATCATTGAGCAGGGATAAATAGACTAATTGGCGAGCATTTATATTTCATCCTATTTCGTAACCAAGAAAGTTGTTCGTCCGGGCGTCACTCCTAAACACAAATCACCTCAATCAAATGGGTCGATCGAGCTCTCTATATTCTCTGGTCTATCTAATCCCTCCTCTCTATATTTTAAGATTAGACATTGTATTTATCTTATGGTGATTAAGCATAAAATACTAAAACAAGAATATATAAGTAACTTATAATGACAACCAAGAATTAATTCATAAAGCCTTTAATAATCAACAATCCATTCGTAGCTACAGCCCCAGAACTAGGGCGTTTAGCCACTTATGCTATTAGAAAATCACAAAATACAATTGTTCATGCGATTTTTGGAAAATAGAAGAGTTAAAATATCAAAACCTATTACAAACGTGAATACTTGATCTTGCACACCCAATAAAAATCGACCCCCCCACCACAATGTAGCCCAAGGGGTCTATTTATAAGTTAAGGAAAATTGGAGACAAAATCTACTTCAACTAAGAATCCTATTTAACACAACTTAAGCTTGAAAATCGGGATTTCCTTGGCGTGTCGCGCATTCTATCACCCCATGAACATGCTCCAGTTGTATCAGTGTTGGTGCGTCGCGCCTCTCAGGGCACCTGAGAAAGGCCCCAGAATGTTTGGCCTTGGCGCGTCGCCTCTCTAATAGCCCCTGAGAACGGCCGCAGAATGTTGGCCCCTGGAGCCTCGCGCCTAGCAGTGCGCCTGGCCCTGGGGCCTTCATCCTTAGCTGATTTTCATGCTCTCTTGCATCACTTTTCTTCAATTTGCCTCCAATTTATTTGAGAGTTCCTAAAATCTCTAATCACATGTATTAGTGCATAATCATAGCAAGTATAACAAAATCAAGCTAATAGACTCAAGATTATTCATTACTTCAATCAACTCATGGGCAAAGATTGACAACTTAGGCATATAAATATGCCTAAGATCAGTAGGTGAGGAATTCAGATGTTAGTTGCAATGAATATGAGGTGTACAAGTGACAGATCCTTACTTTTGGATGAGGGCAGTGAAGTGTGGCTAAACCATAAGAGTAACAAGAGCATGAAGAGGTGTAGCCGAGATGGTATGTAACCAGACGAGGTTCTAATTAAGTTAATGATTTTTCCATGTGTGCCTAAGCTGATGTAAGCATTGTTTTTTTCCTTAAGAGTTAAATGGAGCAACCTTATAAGCCAATGGGAAGAGGTTAATAGAAGCATCCTAGAAAAAGGTCTTAGAAGAAATCTTAATACCTGCTTATGCAGAGTTTAGTAGCCATGAGATAAGCCATTCCCGAGTATTAGAGTAAAGGGAATGTAGACCAATTTAGTGATGATGAAATAGATCCATAGCTTTAAAGTGTCGACTTTAAAGCTATGGAAGAGATGATAAGATGAGAAATCAAGTCAAGTGTTGAGAATGAGATAGTGAGGTGTTCAGAAAGAGTTTTAGAGATATATCAATCCGTTCATAATCTTGCGTATTCCTCAAGTTCAGTTATTACAACATCTTGTTGATATTCCTAATATCAGAATTGTGTCTATGACCTATGCTCATACATTTCAGACAGATTCACATCTATGTTCAGTTCCCAGAATGAGGGGCAAATACTTTAGCACATTCATCTCATCTTACTCCATAAAGTTATGGATATCAGTCTCATGATATGAACTTATTTATACAAGCACTCATGTCTCACAGTATGTTCAATCACAAATTCATGATTTACTCTTAATGGCTAGCAAAATAATGTTATGTCATGCATATTCTTCTATCAGAACTCTCAAATGAATCGTGCTTATGATTTTTCGCTCTAAGATCTTTCAATAATATTTTCAGTTTTTATAGTGATGTTATTAATAGTAGTTGTGTGATGATGGAGGAGAGGATTACTATTTCTTATTCTGATAGTGATGGTGTGTTTATGCCATCTAAGGTTATAAATGTGGAGGAAGAAGGAGATAAGGTTTTACAATGAGTACTAAGTCAGCTTCCTCGTGGTAATGCATGAAAGTTCAGTTGGTAGAGATGATGAGAGGATGAGAAGTTCTTAGAAAGTGGGTTAGTAGGATTCTATGGAGTGTGTAAGGTTCTAAGCTTGAATGTAGTATCATTAACATGTGGACAATGTGTGATACATTAGGTGTTTCGTGATATGAGCTCAAGGTTAGCTGAATGTAGCAGTAAGGAGTAGATTTCTTGGGATGAAATTTCTTACAGAGGTATAGAACCCAAATCTTGTGATTTAGATCAGAATAATCACCCTATGTTAAGTATTTTGTGATTCAGAGTTAGAATTGAATACAGTAAGAGTAACCCATTTCCATTCTCAGACCAGCCATCATTCGAGGACGAATGATCCCAAGGGGGAGATATTGTAACACCCCAAAAATTTCTAAGTTAACACTCGAACCATTCTTCATTTACTTGTAGGGTCATATCGAGTGATTCATAAATTACCCATATGTGTAAAGATAAATTCTTTAGTGTGGGAATGATTTGGACATGAATTAAGGTCACTAAAAACTCCTAGCACAAAGTTGAGTTGAAAGTTTCCTAACCGATTAAGTTTTGATGTAAGAGTTTACTTGGGTCAACTTCAAATGATCATATCTCCTAGAATATAAAGAGTTACGTGACCCATAAACTATTAAATTAAAGGTATTTGAAACTTCTTTCCAACGCCACCAGTTTCGCTTCAATCCAAGTTTTGAGTAAAAAGTTATGACCATTTGAGTAACCAGATACAATGCAGTGACGAATTAGCCGACGGGAAAACATTAAAAAGGATCGCTTTTGTCTTTTTACCTCTAAGAAAACCCTAAACGAATTTTCTGACTAATTAAAGACCCAAAACAATCAAATTTTTATCTTTTAATTCATCATTCTCTTCTCTCTCAAACCCTAAGACAAAACCTTAAGGAAAAATCAAAGTAGAAGACTTCATTCAAGATTCTTTCAATCTTTTTCAAGATTCTTCTTCAATGTAAGTCCTTCTCCAAGAATTTCATTCTTTGCAATTCAAATTCCTCCATACAATTATGAATCACTGATGAAAATCATAATTCTTGGTCATAGAGATTTCAAGAAACTAATTCAAGAATCTCAAGAAAGGTATTCTTGATCGTTACTTTCAAGCTAAGGTTTCAAGGCTTCTAATCAAATTATTTTTTAAGATTCTTCAATATTCTTCAAGAACTTTGTTCTTCTAGGTATGTAAGACTATCATAGTGTTGGACTAGTTCGTCCTTACGCCCTACATCTACTTTCAAATCAGTAAAAGAGTAATCTAGCATTTTATCCCTAGATTTGAGTATTCTTGAGATAAGTTGATTTTGAGTTCTTGAGTTCCTGATTCTTTTTTTAAATTTTATTCCTAATTATTGAATTGTTATATGTTATGTATTATGATTCTTGAGTTGATTTGTTCATGTCTATAATTCAACATGAACCCTATTTTGAGTTATAAATCTTGAGAAGTTTTTCAAAGCCAACACTTGAGCTTTAAACTGAGTTTTTTTTAGGAAGTAAAGATGAGCTTTGAGATAGAGTTGTATTCATGAGTTTCTATATGGTTATTTAGGTCCTCGAGTTGAGTCGTTCATGTCCATAATTTCACATGAACCCTACGAATTTCGTTATAAATCTTGAGAGTCTTTGAAAGCCAATCATTGTGTTTCAAACAGAGTTTTGAAAAAAAGTTTAAAGGTTCTATTTCATAAAGACTTAAGAGTTTCTAATGTTATTTTATTCATATATATATATATATTCATATACATATGTACCTATGTAATTATTGGACTTGAAAGATAAGTTCATAAGTGCATGTTTTCAAGATGGTAAACACGTCTCATGTTTTGAAAAGTATTTCAAGTAATGTAAGAAGTCCATTCTCTGTAATGGGTGAATTGAGCGCGAAGTTATATTAATTATTTTGGGAGTAGTATCGAGCATCGAATTGGGTTAGAGTCTTTTATAACTCAGAAGTCCCATAAATTTATGTAGCCAGCGTAGGATAGGACATCATTGATTCTTCATGTGACTCTTCACCGACTCTGAGAAGGCATATAGTTGGATCCATAGTCACGATATCATCTTATGCCCCCGTCAAGGTATAGGATGGGCCCTTGCAACGTGCGCGGGAAGTTGTATCATTGCTAGGCTCATAGTAATGGTTGTCGATTAGAGAAACTCCCCACAAGTAAAGTATATTATTTTCATGTTGATTTCATTGTATATTTTATTGTAAAGCTTAAATGGTTTTCACTTCATGTTCATGTATTGATTCAGTTGAGTTGCTTCATGTCATTTAATTCAGTTATTTGTTTACTCAGTCATATTACATACTCCTACATTCCATGTACTGATGTCATTCGATCTGCTTCCTTTTATGATGCAGATTTAAGTGTTAATGATTATCAACAGGCGCTTCATTGAGATCACTCTACACTCCAGTTAATTTTGGTGAGCCTCCTTGTATTCAAGAGGACTTCACCGTTACTTTCCAGTTAGTAGTTTTGAGGTGTCGTGTGTCTTGTCTCGACATCCTTCCTTAATAGTAGTGGCTTCATAGATAGACACTTTTAAAGAGTCTTTCAGTTTTCGATATTTTATTTAAAACTTATGTTTCATACTAAGTATATTCAACAATGTTTTGAGATTCAATAAACTGTTTTTAAACGGTTCTTTCAATTTGATGCTTATATATACTCAAGTTAGTCTTTCGCTTGTAGTCAACCATGATGAAGGTTCCCTTGAGGGCCATCAATGGTTCTCGAGTGCCGACCACGTCCAGTGTGTAGGCTCGGGTCATGATAGATCATTAGCCAGACGGGCAGCATATATGGGTCATAGCTGCCCGCCGGCAGCGAAAACTCTTTGAGCTTCTACTAGAATCGTAAAAGCTCTGATACCAATTTGAAGGAAAATATTTTATCATAAATTCAAAAGTTCAATATGTTTCTGTGTATTGAAAAAAATTCTAATTAAACATAAATAAGTAAATATCATAAATAACAAATCCTAATCAACTTAGAATTCCTACTCCAACTTTAAATTATTATTTCCAACATAGATGTATTCAAAGAATCAATGTTATCTGATTCAATTACCGTATTGCCATGAATATCTGAATGTTCGAACTTATGAACCAAAAATCGACACACTTTACTGTTTGTTATTTATTCAATGATTCACTTCAGCCAAATAGTGGCACCTTAAAATTTGTTGAATCTCGAACTCACTCAACATGAGTAAATCACACATGAATTTTTACAAAAATGAGGATTTTTAACTTAAAAAATGTAGTACTTGATGTGTACTAATTAGCATGTTAATATCTGAGGAAATATTAGATATTTATAGCTATCAAAAACTGCTTAAAAAAAGATGCAATGGTTCAAAAAACGCAATACCAATTCGTATCGGTGTTGCATCGGCGACCATTGATGTAAAATTTTATATCACCCTTCAAACACCGTTTCAAACCAGTGCACTGACGTGATGTGTCGTTTCAACCAGCATTGGATCGGTGAAACGTCGATGTATAATTATACAATACACTTAAAAAATCGGTACACACCAATGTGTTGAAGATATACATATCTTCAACCAGTGTTTCACCGATGCAAAAAATGCGTCTTGAATGTGAGAAAAGATATAGGGGCAAATTTTTTTATTCAAAAATAATCTTTCGATGAATCATTTTTCAAAGCCAAAATTGAACACAAATTCAAATCCGAAATCGAATCGAACGAGTGACTCAAAATGTAACTATATTAGATCTTATTCATAACAAGTAATGCAAAATATTTGATTGAAAATAATCACATAAATATCATTACATAATACAAAAAAAAATATAGTTGAAATGAAAATATAACAAGTTATATATTTAAACAATTTGAGAGTACAATTTAATATAAGAAGGTAATTCAACTTTCCAAGGTGTATAAATGTAGAATTCCGAAATCAACTTATTTAGGTATGAAAAGCACATGCATGTGGAGGTGATAAAAGTTGAAACAGAAAATATGATAGAACCTTATCTTCACGATAGAATAAAAAGCGTGAGATAGACGAGCAAATTGCAAAACAGGCAACTGGAGCATGTGCTTTATGAAGTACCACGCTCCTAAATTACGCGTGAGGGTCATCTCTAACAAATACTCGTACAGAAATTTGGTACAACACCAACTAACATTAACAGGACCCAAGTTTCCTTTAACACAGAGAGAGGATTTTTCATTACTCTCTCCAAACAAACCCTTCAACCCCTCTCTCTCTCTCTCTCTCTCCTTCGATAACCCTAAATTTTTCTCTCCTTTTTTCTTACTCACAGCAGGTACTTTCTTCAGATTTTCTCATGTTTTTTTTAATTATATTGTTTTCTTATTTGTTGTTTGCTGAATGTGTTTGCTTCCAGATCTGTTACTCAAGTTCGTGTTTGTCGATTATTTTTGTGAAATTTTGTTTCTCTTTGCTGGGTAGTATATCTATTTTGGGTATTAATATATTCTTGTTAGTGATGAGGTGTTTTGACTGTTACGAGTTGGTTGCTGGTTATCTTTGGTTTGTTTCCTTGCTGAATATGGGCAATGTGAAGAACTAGGACACTAATAATTTCCAAATGCTCATTGCGTGTGTAAATTTTTTTAGTATTTCTTGTTGGGATAGCTGATTTTTCCATTAGCACCATGTTAGTGTTGCAGGTTCTAGTTTCAGCACTGATGCATGTGCTGATTTAGTAAAAGTCTCAGACACATTTGTTGTTATTGAGAGAAAGGTCTCTTTCGATGGTTAGTGTAGCTTTAATTTTCTTATTTGTTCTTTTTTATTAATAAAAGAGGCAGGAGGGAGCAAAGTGAGGTAAGAGAAAGTGCAGTTAGTTTTTTTTTTTTTTGAGAAAGTTAACATTTTATAGGCAAAATACACCACAAGTTTATTCTAGTAGTAGTTACATCTGGAAAGTGCAGTTAGTTTTACCATGACTAGAATAATATCATTAGATGTGAGAGGTAAAGAACTTGACAAAAGGATGGTGATTAAGGGAGGTCGTGAATGGATGATTTTTCTCCTGTGCTTTCTAAAAGATAATAAAGGACCAAGTAACAGATGCAAAAGTTCGAAGAGTGTGGAGTAACAAATAGGTAGGGTGGACCAATCTTGAATCCAAAAGGGTAGTAGGGGAAATCTTTGTGGTTTGGGACATTGGGGTTTAAATAGGTAAGTATACATACTCTAAGAAAGGAAAGAGAATCAAACTACATAATTACAGGAGTAAATCAAGCTATACTATATTTACAAGATCATATTCTATCATATCTATTATGAGAATCTTACAATTCTTTTTAATGTGATTTAATATTTCCTCTGTTTTAATTTATGTGTCTTAGTTTGACTAGGAGTAGGCACGGAGTTTAATAATGTAATTTGTCAATTTTGTGGTTTTAAACTAGGATGCATATAACATTTTAAAAATATCCTTTGAATTTTGTGGTCTTAAATATGTCATGTCATTTCCATAAGGGAGTGTCATTAAGGGTGAAGTAGGAATATTGAAATTAAAAGCTCACTAAACATAGAAATGTGCCATTCTTTTTTAAACAAAAAGTAGGAGACTTCAAACAAAAGTTAGGCACAAACGGAGGGAGTAATGTTTTGTGTTTGGTATGGTTGTACGTAAATGACTATGTAGTGTCACGTGTGTTTGTGTTTCTGTTGAAATTTTGGTTAACTGAAATGTTTTGTCAAAATTTTTATTGTGGAATTTGAATTGCCTGTTCCTAAGATGCTGGACACAAGGATAATCAATATTTTAAGAAACTGTTTCTCTCATTTTAGAGACCTAAACTGCAGAGATGTATCACTTATGAAACTTAATTGTCATAGGGAGGGGTTGCTGCTACATCCTTATTTGGCTATCATTGATGGATTTATAAAGGTGAGAATCTCCACTTAATCTCATGGCCTGGGAGTTATCTACCTTACCACCTAAGCATGAGAAATTGCATTTGCATAAAGTTGTATTTTGTTTTGGGATCGGTAGATTGCTTGTTTAAATCCTTTCCAGACCTCCATGGTATTTGAGTATAATAGAATAGTCATAATGATTCTTGTATTTACTCTTCAATTCTTGGTTCCCTTTTTTGGTGGCAGGATATGTATATATACCAATTCTTGGCTCTAGGCTCGCAATCTTAGCCATGGGAAGATGGGAAACTAGGTCTTCTGTCCTTCATCCAATTTAACTTCCTATTGTGATTTTTTTTCCCACACATTTCACGGTGGTTAACTCTATAGGTTTCAGTGTGAATTTTTTAGTCTTATGGTTTTCAATATGATTTAACTTTTTGCTATTGGTGTAGTTCGGAATATATAAATGATGATGTAGCAATTGTAGACATCTTAGGATCCTTGTAAGATGAGATAGGACCTAGAGATAGGTTTTCTTTTTTTTTTTGGGTTATTGAGCCTACTCAGTTGTATGTAGCTCTGTGATGTAAATTTTTGGGATCCCAGCATTAGTGTTGAAGGTTTATATACAAATTTGTTACCTTTGTCAAAAAAAGGAAGCTCTATATTACTAAATTGAGGATGAAGCTCGTAAAATCCATGTATGTTAGAGTAGTTGTTTTCTCTGATATCTGATATCTGAGGTTACTGTCCTTCATAAAAAAGTGAACCATGGTGCATAACATTAAGAAATGATGCTCAATAACTTAAGGGATTTGTTACAGTATACAAAGATAAGTATAGTTAATTGAAACTGACTTTCCTACTTATGTTTTTGTTTTTTATGAAGTACATTTTGTAGATGGCATAAAGAATATTCAGAAATTACAAAAAGAGTTAACGAAGAAAATATTAAGTCAGCTTAATACAAAAGAGATTAGACCAGATCTAGGGAGCGACAAAAGCCCAAAAATTGATTTATGCGTATTCTTGATATCATCTACGAAATGTACTTCATAAAAAACAAAAACATAAGTAGGAAAGTCAATTTCAATTAACTATACTTATCTTTATATGCTCTAACAAATCGAAAACTAGGTGTCCGTCATGAGAAACACGTAGGGAATATAATTTAGTTTTTTTTTGGATTCACATCAATATCTTAATGGAACATTGTAATCCCACTTATGTCAAAGTATGCACTTGTTTTTTTTTTTTGTAAAACACATATGATGTGTGATGCCATCATAAATCCAATGCTTAATTTCAAGAAGTCAATTTCCTTCAATTTTCCATCAACTTGTTATTATTAATTTTAATTAACAGCTATATTACGAAAATGCTTTAGGGGACATATTAGATCTAATTGGGTCATGAATGTGAAATCAGGTCCTGCACAGATTATAATATTGATAAAATTATATCAAGTGTGTTAAGTTATCCCACATTGATTGTGAGATGTGGAATTAGCCTATTTATATAGTTTAAGTAATCTTCACTTTGTTAACTAGCTTTTGGGTTTGAGTTGCGCTCAAGATCCATTTCTTATCTTGGTATCCAAGTCAGACTCATCCCAATTCTTGGTTTACCTAATGTTGGGCCCCCATAATATGTTGTCCACTCTCCGGTTGATAGGTTTGGGCGTGCGACAAGGGGGGAGAAGTGTGTTAATTTGTCCCACATTGGTTGTGGGATGACCTTTGTCGCTTTATAAGGTTTTGGGCAATCCTCAACTCATGGTCTAGATTTTGAATTGAGCTAAGTCCAAGATTCATTTCTTTATCATAGAGTAAGGAAGCATGAAACTATGGCTTAGACACTTTATAGGCTTTTGCTATTGTTGTAGGTACAAATATGTGTGCCGTGGTTATCTAGAACCTAGAAATGAAGAAAGAAGAGAAAGACAACTACTTTTTATGTGGTTTGAGCTTTGAGAATAAGATAGTTTAGGAAATTGCCAATGGTATGAGATCTATTTGAATAACCAAAGCAGAAATTTATCCCTTCATTTTGAAAAGATTTTTATTTAGAAGGAAAAAGATGACATATTATGTTGTTGCTACAGAAAGAGCATTCTTCTTGGCTCTTCCTCTTTATGATCTCAGGTGAAAAGGTTTTAACTAGACTATCCCACAAATGGTAAAGAGCACCTCATCATCATAGTTAAAAATTTTAAGAAATACATTTAAGATTGCAATCAAGATTAAGGTCCCCTCACAGGCCTTGGTAACCCTATCTCTTTTATGAAAAATGTTCATAATACTCTTAGGCACATTTCCCTATGTCTCTAACTAAGGTCCCCTCTCGACGTTAGTAACCCTATCTCTGGTGGACTTCCTCTCAAATCATTCTCTTTAACCATATCCCTTTTGCTTTCACAGATAACAAGATCTACTTTCTTCTATGGGGTGTATCATATGATAATATTATCTCTACATCTAAAGTGGGCACTTGGTATGATTAAATGGAATGCGCAACACATCATATTTTTTTTTATGACAAGGGAAACCCGCAGCCGCTACCCTTTGGGTGCGCACAAGTTAAAATTCCCGCTCCTATGCAATAGCTCGCAAACCACATAGGAGAGGTAACCCGCACTAGACAAGCCTGGTGCGACGAGCTCGACCCAGAAGGCGCAACGTATCATATAAGAAGGTTGTTATAGGCAAAGAAGCGCTACTAAAGATTTGCAAGAGGCTCGAGGAGGTCTTTGAAAATAGAGGAAAAGCTTTCAAGTCTTGGCAATGTAGGGATTTCTCAACAAGCCTTGTTTTGTCTTAGAGATTTTATCAATACTGGAGATATTGTTTCTATTATATCTATCAAGGGCCAAGACAATAGTAATTATTCTACCTGAAAATACATTTAATGAGAGATGGATACAATTGGGGACAAAAATAGAAGGCTTCGTTAATAGTGACCTCGTACAAAGAGCTACTAAAGCTCAGGGAATACAAACATCACCTCATAAGGGAGGGGGAGCAATAAAGAAGCATTACACGAAAACAAATGGACATAGATGAAGCTATCGATAGGGGATGATGGTGTATCTCTAAAAATTTCTTCGCAATTCAATGACAAGGATATCTTGGGCAAGTGTTTAGTTGAAAATCCAGGCGAGGACGATACTCCGTCTAGAAATGATGTAAGACGATGGGCTCAACAATCTTGGAATGCCAAACAGGGAGGGGGTACTCGTATATAATATAAATAGATTTCAATTCTTGTTTGAATTCGAATCTAGGGTTGCTGCAAAACATGTAGTGATGGGAGATTGGTGGAGGCAAGGAAGGCAACTATAACTGCAATGGTGGACACCAACAGAGGCCTTTTCAAATTGTACCATGTTTGACTGGTTCTGGATTCAAATAATAGGTCTTACACTTTATCTCTGGTCAAATGCTGTTAAAAAGGGTCAGTGAAAGATGCAATGGCTGGTTTGAAATGGAGGAAGAGACTGAATTGAAAAATCATTTGAGATGGCTCATGTTTGAGTTAAAGGCCCACTGAAAAAAATTTCGGCTACAGTTGACATTGCCAACAAGAATCTCATCTTCTCGCTACCCATATGGCTTGAAGCTCCAACAAGGTATCAGAAAATAGAGAAGGGTGAGTGTAATACAATTGGAGAGAGAACGTGGTGGGGTTTTTTTTGTTTTGTTTTTTGAAACTGATATGGTTGAGTTCTTCAGCATTAAGGGTATGCGGGCAACCTCCAAAAAGGGATAACTACAGATTTTCTAACAAATCTATAATCTGATCTATATCATCTATACATTGTTTATACCAAAAAAGTAGAGATACTATACAATTCCATTTAACTTTGTGGATGGAATTGGAACCGTCTTCAAAACATCTTCCATTTCTTTCTTTCCAGACAGACCACCACACACATGATGGTATTAGCTTCCACCATCTCTTTTGACTCTTACTGCCTCCCCTCCTAATCCAGCAGCTCAACATATCTGATGTAGGTTCTGACATTGTCCAATTCATGCTTGCGATGTTGAGAAATAGGTTCCAAAGAGATGGTGGAGTTTTGAGGTGTCGGAGCTATGTCTACGCCTACAAAAATGGGAGGACAGGGACAGGGGATGGAAAATTTGCAGGTCAACAAAAATACCTGTATTGGTGGTAAGGGTGTAGATGAAAGACACGTGATTGAGGGTACTCTTTTAAATGAGATGGCCCTAGCAGATGATGGACCCGCTATAGTAAATGAAAATAGTAAGTTATGCCATTAAGAAGGATGGAAGGTGGGCTTTTTATGTAAGGAACAAATAAAAGCCCAGCAAAACATTAATAGCTACCCTTTGTCACAAAAATAAACTCGAACATGGTTTTTAATCCCTGAATGGTGGTTTATTCAGCGAAAGAAGAAGTCGAAAATTGTTTGGTCAGGGGGAAGTGAGAACAACAAAGTCTATATGAACAAGGCACAATTGGGAGGACCTGATCAAAATTCAGATAATGAGACATAGACACAAGAATCAACTTATTAACTTCCGATGGAGGAGAAAGGAAGTAAAGAAACTGAGGGTCAAACAAAGGATCAAATGGCGATATATGGTGACCTAATTCCCCTACCATATGTCTTGCTAACATGTGAGGAGTCTATGCTAGTAAGCGATCAAGTAATTGAAGACACTACAACTCTTTTGGTGCATAATAATATAATCAAGATGAGGCAAGAGTTTAATTTCAAAAAAATAATATAATCAAGATGAGCCAAGAGTTTGAGGTTGCGTTCAAAGGCGGTGAAAAAGAAGCTTTTGCCTTGTTTATGGAAGTGGATCAAACAAGGGGGTGGAAAAGTAGATAACTTTAGTGGCAATGGCACATATTAAAAAGCAATTGCTCTCAAAAGAGTTCAAAAATCTGGAATTTGACATGAAATTTTGAATGGAGAGCCACAAAGAATGAAGAAACAGGGAGAGAAACACAAAAGTTGGTACATAATGAAAGTAAAAATGTTATCCTGGAATGTGGGAGCTGAACAGGGAGAACAAAAGGAACCTGGTAGGATCATTAGTACATCAGTGGGGAGTGCATATTATGTAATTGTGAGTGGATTCTATAGGAAACAGTGGGGGATTATTCTTATAAAAAAAAAGGAAACAGTGGGGGATTATTGTATTGTGGGATAAAAGAGCCCAAAAAGGGGAATATATGGGTAGTTGGGAATCAAACACTTACCTGTAAATTCTTTGGGAGCAATCAGGATTTATATTGGTATTTCACTACTGTATATGCTGATTGTGAGTGAACGGAGAGAAAGGAGTTATGGTGGAATTGGCAGCTTTAGGGGGTATGTGAGGGTCCTTGGATGTTTTGTGGAGACTTTAATGTGGCAAGATTTCCATCAAAGAGAATTGAATAGACTTCTCCTAGTTTGAGGAGGAAGAATTTTTTTGAAGGAATCAAGCTATGTGCTGCCAATAAATAACCTCACCCTGACGGTTTTACAAATGGCTTTTTATCAAGGTTTCACATGCTTAAGTAGGACATAATTCTCACCCTACAAAATTTCCAGGCTCAACAATTTTTTGAGAAAAGCTTCAATGCTACTTTTATGGCTTTGATTTCTAGAAAGTAGATGCTGTTGAACTTGGGGACTTCAGACCCATTAATCTGGTATATATAAGATCATCTCAAAAGTGTTGGCTGAAAGGCTAAAAAAAGTGGTGGACAATCTGGTTAACAAACATCAAATGGCATTCATTGAGGGGCGACAAGTTATGGATGTTGCATTGATAACCAGTGAGTGTATTGATAATAGGATGAGAGGGGAAGATCCAGGGGTCATGTGCAAATTACGCATCAAGAAAGCTATGATAATCTCAATTGGAACTTCCTTACCAGTTTGCTTAGACAGATTGCCTTTGGCAATAGATGGGTGAAATGGATTAAATTCTGTATAACACTACTAGGTTCTCTATACTTGTCAAAGCAAAACCAGTTGTTTTTTTTCCAGCAGAAAAGGGACTTAGACAGTGTGATCCTGTGCCCCCTCTCCTTTTTATCACAGTTATGGAAGGTCTCAATAGCATGATGAGGATTGCTAATCACAACAGATGGCTGAAGGGATTCAGAGTACGGAATACAACAGGTGAGGTGCTGGATATTTGTCATCTTTTATATGTAGATGGCACAATTATTTTCTGTGATGTTACACTAGAAAAAATTAGTTACCTTAGAATGATAATAGCAAATATTTGAAGCCAACACAGGTTTGAAGGTAAACCAGAGAAGAAGCAATATCTTTCTAGTTAAGGAAGTATTGCATATAGGTTCTGGCAAACATTTTGGGTTGTTCATTGGAGAAAGCATCTACTATTTGTCTTGGTATGCCTTTGGGGTCAAAACACAAAGCTTTGGAGGTATGGGATGGAATCATTGAAAAAACAGAGAGGAAGTTAGCTCTGTGGAAGTTTTTGTCGAAAAAAAGTTAGCTCTGTGGAAGTCACTTTACCATTTTTTTTAAAAAACATTAGCTCTATGGAAGTCTCGGCATCTTTCTCTGGGAGGGACTCATTTTGATAAACTCAGTATTGAATGCTCTACCAATATATGTAATGTCTAGTTCCTATGCCAAGCAAGGGAATTGACATCCTAGATAATTGAGGAGGAATTGCTTCTGGAATGGCAATAAGGAGGGCAAGAGTTTTCACTTGGTAAAGTGGCAGCAGAACAGAGCTCAAGGAGGTATGGGGATTAAGAATTTGAAGCTGCAAAATAATAGCCTACTTATGATATTGTTATGGAGATACAATGTGGAGCATCAAGCTCTCTGAAAGGAAGTAGTCCAACAAAAATTTGGCCAAGAAGTACACTGGTGTATAAAGCAGGTCACAGACATATGGTGTAGGGCTGTGGAGATCTACTAGATATCTATTGCCTGATTTCCAGAGGAGTACCTGTTACCTGATAGAAAATGACAACAGGATTTTATTCTGGAAAGGCAATTGGACTGAAAATGGAATGCCACAAGAACTTTTTCCTATGTTGTTCTCTACTAGTAGCAAACCTGACTGCACAGTTGAAGAATCTTGCACCTCAAGGTTGGGACCAAACATTCAGAAGGTTGCTAAGTGAATGGGAAGTGATAGTGTGGCTGAACTACCGAGTTAGGTGAACTTGGGCACAAAATTGAAGCTGATACAATCAGATGGTAGCATCAAAGTGATGGAGTATTTACATTGAGCAGGCTTACTCAAGGGGAATATATGAATTGGCAGGAGTTTCAACTGGCAAAGCTTGTGTAGAAGAACATGGAACCAATCAACATGACATGTTTTGCTTGGTTGGTTGTGAGGAGAGAGCTTGTCTTACACATGAAGTTCTACAGGAAAGAAGAATAGAAGTAGCATCTATATGTTCTCTATATCAAGAGGCAGCAGAAAAAAATAGCCATTTGTTTCTTCACGGTAAAGTTACAACTATTAGTTTCGCCAAGGAAAGTTGGACTATGCCAGAACACCCAACAAAATTATTAAGCTGCTGGATAGAGGGGATGGAGGTAGTAAAAGACAGAAGATATGGCGGAGAACAGTCCCAAGCTGTAAATGGAAGGAGAGAATGGTAAACATTTTGAAGGCAGATCCAGTTCCAGTCAGAAGATCAAATGGAATTGTATTAGTTCATGTTTCTAGGGTAAAAACCTTACTTCTTCCGTCCCAATTTATGAGATGCAGTTTGACTAGACACTGAGTCAAAGAAATATGGGAAGACTTGGCAATGTTCCTAAATTACCCTTAAAAGAGTACACCTTTGTAGACTTCTTGCCAAATAAGTGGGACCCGATATGGGAAAATGTTGATGGTGTTATTAAATACTTGCCAAATAAAGAAATGTTTAATTCTTTTTGAGACCGACTAAAATAGAAAGTTTGTAATATAAATTGGGACAGAGGGAGTATTACAGATGATGAAATACAGATAGTGAATTTCATAGGAGTTTTCTAATTAATATCACTCTGTAGCTCACTTTTTGGTGGTTGCTGTCAACATATCTCTTAATGTTGAGGAATACAAAGTTACCCGTTTTAAAAAAATTAGAGCATTCTTCTTGTTGGCTGATGCTAACTCTGTAGCTTTTGGTAACTTCAAGAGGAAGATGGCTTATGTGTCTCTATTTAAGAATCAAATGAATATTGAAATCTAATGCACAATGAACACCGTCACTTTGTGAACGATAATCAACATGTTAGAACTATTATTTCACTTCATTACTTTTTTGGGGTGTGGGTCTTCACAATGGGGAAGTGGCTAAAAAATTATATGACCAAGGATGTGAGGGGTCATTTGGTAGCTGGTTTGAAGGTGAGTTAAGCAAGTATTAAATCGTGCATAAGTAATATCATGTTTGCTTGTTGTTTAGAAGTAAATTATTCATGTATAAAACTAATAGGCTATTTGGTTTGCAATTAAACCTGCATAACTAATACTAAGGGAATCTATGTATTATTATAGGAAGGACAGAAGGTGGAATAATAATAATTGAATAACTAAACCCTGCATAAGGTATATATAGAATAATACACAGATTCTCTCATAGCTAATTCCTGCATTACTAATACCCGGCATAACTCTAACCAACTACCAAACAATCCCCGAGTGCTATAAGATTGTTTCTCCAATGTCCATTTCTGTACCTTAATATAATGATTCTATAGACTTAACAGTTTGATGAAAGAAATTGTTATTCACAGAAGTTCATAGATTTCCATTTGATAAAAAACGATAATGCCTTTCAGTCATATCGAGTAATAATAGTATTTTAGAACTTTCTATAGATCTTCTCGGTTGTACTCTTTTCTTGTGACATTTATAATAACTTCTGTCATCTTTAAATGGATTCTGCTTTTAACTCTTCATATTTCTTTAAGTTCACTCTGAAAAATTTATGCAGGATTATCATTTTCGGTAGCATTAAATAAATGATAGAATAAACTTCAACTCTCTTTTAAGTTTGCCTATTTCAAATGTCATAATTTCTGACTTCACCTTGAAAAAAGGATGAAATGTCAGTTATTGGCACTCAAAACCCACTGAAATTTCATTTTCTCGACATATTTTTTCCCGAGGCATCTACAGTGGACCCTCTCATATGGAAGCTCATATATATATATGGTGCCATGGGCAGGAATGGACTTAAGTTTCTGAGATCTTTAAATGCAATAATGGAAAATCGTCCTGCATCTCTCCTTTTTCTGTATTGAGTATTTGACAGTCTGCAAGCAATTATATATGAACTTTCTTGCTAAAAGGACAGGTCAAATCATATTTTCGTTAGTGGATACAAATCCTTGTTTCATTTCTTTTGATGAGATCCACTCAGTTTTTTCATTGTGCCACAACTGTAGATTCTTTGTATGCTAACTCGTGTGTTCTTTATATCCAGTTTTTGGTGTTCTTAGTGTTTCGTCCAGTGTGAAAAGCATTACAGAGAAATTCAAGAAGTTCTAAGGCACTCCAAAAATTCTTGAAATCTGGTCCAAAGGAAAGATATTTTGGAGTTTTACCAGGACAAGGAAAAGAAGGTATTGATTTTATCCTAGTGCAAAATGTCTGAGCAACTCCCAAAGTTGAGTAAAAAGCAATTGAAGACTCAAGAACAAAAAAGAGTATCTTCAAGTCCCAAGGATCATTCTTCTAGAAAGCAGCTCAGGAAAGGGGAAAACCCTCTCCGAATTCTATCAGCTACAGAGCAGTATGCTGATGTGAAATGTTCGAATTCATGGATTTGCAAAAATTCTGCATGCAGGGCAACTATTTCTATAGATGACACTTTTTGCAAGAGGTGCTCTTGTTGCATTTGTCACTTATTTGATGACAACAAGGATCCTAGTCTTTGGTTGGAGTGCACATCTGAATCTGGTCAGGGGGACTCATGTGGCCTGACTTGTCACGTTGAGTGTGCACTCCAACGTGGGAAGGTAGGAGTTGTTGATCTAGGACAACTGATGCAGCTAGATGGGAGCTATTGTTGTGCTTCTTGTGGTAAAGTTTCTGGAATTCTTGGGTAAGTTTCCTTTAGATAAGTATAACAGTTCTCACTTTTCAATGCTGATATGTTCATTCAGTATTAAACCAAACTAAAACTATACCAAGGTGAAAGGGTGAGTATATCCTTGTTTCCTTCTTTCCTGGAACATCCTTCTTTGGATTGGACTTCTGTCTGAAATCTCTTGACCTATCCTGTCCTTGACTTGCCTCACCAAGTCTTTCCCAACCTCTTCTGATGCGCCTCTAGGAAGCTTAAGAACCATGAAAATAACTACCCTACGCATGATTTGGAGCTGCCAGCAGTTGTATTTTCACTGGAGATTTATGTGTGTGTGTTGAGGGTAAAAATGTGCGACTCAGGAATCTACTCTGCATGCTGTCAACCTACAAAAGGAAGGTTGAAAGAGGACTTGTTCCCTTGGCACAAGTTTGTGCAGAGGGAGAAGTCTTGAAGCCATCTTCCTCTGAATTCTTTTATTAGCTTCCTGCTTACAAGTGTCACTTTGCAGTGGTGAAGATGTTAATTGTTTATTCTCTGTTCAATCTTGATTAGTTTTTTAAGAAGTTTTGTTACTGATTTCTTCTGGTTGATCAGAATAATCAATAGCTATTTCTCAAGTGGAAAAGGGCCAAAAATACCCCTGAACTATAGGGAAAGGTCTAAAAATACCCTTCCATTCAGCTTTTTGGCTCACTTAACCCTTGAAACTAACAACCCTCTCTTTATTTTGTTTTTTTTAAAAAAATATTAATTATGATTCATTTTTTTATTGGATGAAATAAAAAGCCCATCTTTACTAAAAAAAATTCATAATTAATTCAATACCTCTTCCATACCCCAAAAAATATTTTAAAGAAAATCTTAATATTTGTATTTGCTGCAACTTATTTTTTTAAAAGCTTGTTTTAGATAATTAACATATTATTAAAATATTAATAATTTCACAATTATAGAGATATCATATTATTCATAAATCCTTTTTGTTCTTTTTTTTTCCTTTTTTTTTTAATTATTCATAAATCTTAAGCTTGTTTGTCGTGCTTTAATTAAAAAAATAAAAATAAATGATAACTTAATTTTTTTACTAATGATCTTTGTGATAACTTAATTTTTTTACTAATGATCTTTGTGATAACTAATTTCAAAGAGAAAGTTCCATAAAATACTATAACTAAAGATCAACTCAATTTAGAACAAAAAAGAAGATACATGCTCGTAGCCTGTATGGATAAGAAAAGTAGAAAAGAAGAGAAAAATTTATAATATGTTATGGATAAGATAATATTATTATGATTATGACATTATTAATTTGTTTATGAAATATTAATTATTTATATTATGTTAAGAGTCTTGATTTAAGTATTTAAATCTTAGCCATTTATTTTTGTTTATGCTTGTGTGTCTTCAATCCAAGTAAGAGCTTGAGGAAAATAGAGAAAAAAAAATGGAGAGGAGCCGGATTAAAAATAATAAAAAATAAAAAGCTACAAAAAACTACTAGATTTTAAAAAAATAAAAATAAATTTGGGTCTTGAAGATGTATATTGTTTTGACTTGGATAAATTATGGGGAAAAATATAGTTGAGATGGAGTTCTTATTTCATTCAATAAGAGAATGACAAATAATAAATATTTTTTAAATATAAATAAATAAAGAGAGGGTTGTTAGTTTCAAGGGTATGAGTGAGCCAAAAAGGTGAATATAAGGGTATTTCTAGACCAAAAAGATGAGTAGAAGGATATTTTTAGACCAAAAGATGGATGAAAGGTATTTTAGACCTTTTCCTATAGTTCAGGGGCATTTTTGGCCCTTTTCCATTCGTAAGTATTAACATGTAACTCTTAAGACATTGTGAGTGAATTTTAGAGCGGTAAGTTGTCCTTTCAAAAAAGCTAGACATCATAAATCCTCTTCATTGTAATGATTCTGCAACTCTACCCATCCATTTTAGCCCTCCTGCATGAAGGGAAGCATTAGTTATCTTCTTGTGAGTAATGCATGTTAATCATGTTGTGTTTCATTTTGATAAATATTGCTCCGTTATTGTATCAGTAATGGTCCTGACTCCCAGAATTGCATAAATTGGTTCTTTTTTTTTTTTGTTATCCACTAGTAGACTTGTTGCAAGTTGAATGTTTTTTCTCTTCACCTGTTGATCTTGGTAGGTTTTGGAAGAAACAGCTTTGTGTAGCTAAGGATGCTCGCCGTGTTGATGTCCTCTGCTACAGAATATACCTGAGTTACAGGCTCCTGGATGGGACATCTAGATTTAAAGAACTTCATGAAATTATTAAAGAAGCCACGGCAAAATTGGAGATGGAAGTTGGCCCAGTGAATGGAGTATCATCAAAGATGGCTCGAGGAATTGTTAGCAGACTTTCTATTGCCAGCGATGTTCAGTCATTGTGCTCGATTGCCATTGAGAAGGGTGATGAATGGCTGGCAACAAAGACTAGCAAACTTACTAATTCCTCAGGTACCATTTCTTACTAACTCTTCAAGGTGGTATTATCTTGCGGCAAATTGAAGCTAGAGTAATTTATTTGTAATACTTTCCTGGTGCTACTTCTTGCCAGAGGGCTCACTTCCTGCAGCGTGCAAATTCCTTTTCGAGGAGGTGACTTCATCTTCTGTTGTGATTGTATTGATAGAAGTATCTGCTGCATCCTCTGAAGATGTCAAGGGCTACAAGCTCTGGTACTGCATGGCCAGAGAAGACACTTACACAAAAGAACCTGTCTGTGTCTTTCCAAGAACTCAGAGAAGGATTTTAATTTCGAATTTGCAGCCTTGCACAGAGTATTCTTTTCGGATAGTTTCTTATACAGAGGCCAGTGATGTGGGACACTCCGAGGCAAAGTGTTTCACAAAGAGTGTTGAGATAATTCATAGGAAGTCTAATCTAGTAGCAGGACACAAAATTCAGGTCAATCAGGATACTGGAGGAAGCTCTGGCTCCAAGGAAGGCTACTACACTGGAAAAGACATTGAATTCGATTCTGGCTTCAAGGTCCGGGACCTTGGCAAAATTCTAAGACTTGCATGGGCTCAACAGCAAGGCTGTTTAGAGGGATTCACTGGACCTGCATCTACAAAATGCTGCGAGTCTTGTACTGTTAAGCCTGAACCTGTTCAGGAAGAGAGGAAACCATCTACTTCTCGCCAGCTTGACTTAAATGTTGCTTCAGTACCCGATTTAAATGAAGAGTTAACCCCTTCGTCCAGAGATGAAGATAACTGCTGCACTTTAGAGCTGACTGTTGAAGCAGATGATGATGCCACCTCTCATGACAATGAGAGGAACGGTCTTGCCAGATCACATGGTAGTGGAGATTCCCAAAACTGGAACCAGGGGAAGAATGGAGATGTGTCAGCTGGTGATTCTCAGATGGAAGGTTGTCGGAAGAGAGGAGCTAGCAATAATGGTGAGACACATGACTCTGACAGCACCCTAATCAATGGTTCACCTATCCGAATTCGTACAGGAGGCTTGGATGAGAACTTTGAATATTGTGTCAAGATCATCCGCTGGCTGGAATGTCAGGGTCTGATTGAGAAGGAATTCAGGTTAAAGTTGCTTACTTGGTTTAGCTTGCGATCAACGGAGCAAGAACGTAGGGTGGTAAATACCTTCATTCAAACGCTAATTGATGATCCAAGTAGCTTGGCTGGTCAATTGGTTGATACCTTTTCAGAAATAGTATCCAGCAAGAGGCCACGGAATGGTTTTTGTTGCAAGCTTTGGCATTAACTTATCAAGGGTCAAAAACTTCTACCGAGACGACAGTAGTCTTGCAGACCATTTTGCCTGCTGTCTTTACACTCAATTTTTTCTCCACAATCTGTAGTGAATGATTCATTCATGGACAAGCCTGTCCAGCTACAAGATTTGGGTTGTTATTCATGTAGGCAGTTGTTGACTTCTCCATGGGGGAGAGAATTAGATTGAAGGAAATTCACATTTGTAGGAAACAAAATTGGTCTCTCATTTCTCAGCCTTCATTGCATGAGAAATTCAATTAACGACTTTTTGTACTTATTCTTGTGCAGGTATCACGGTTTTTTAAGAAAATTTTTAAAATCCCTTTTGTATTTTCTTTTGAATTTATGATAAAAAAAATAGGCTTTTGTTCCCTTATTTCTAATATTCCCTTCTATTTCTAAAAACCTCTAAAATTCCTTATTTCTCTCCTAATTCTAAATTATTTTATAATGTATCCGAGCTAGTTTTTAATGTATTTGAGTTATATATTATGTATCCGGTTATTTTATAATGTATCTGAGCTAGTTTTTAATATATTCGAGCTATATATTATATATTCAGTTTGTTTTATTTTTTTAGGGATTAATGTAATTACAAACTAAATAGGGATAAAGTGTAATTTCATATTAAAACTATGTGATTCCTAAAATTTATACTAAAAATATATACAAATTACTAGTTGAAAGCTTATAGTTAAATGGATCGCAAACTATAAAGAGCTATATAGTGAATTATTTAAAACTAGTTACATAGTAGAACTTGCTTCCATGGAGAATTATGTCTTCAATCTTGTCATGTGAGTTGAACTTCTTTGACTCAATTTTTCTTTTTCTTTTGAAGACTCAAGTGTTAGAGGTTGACAATATCTGTAACATGTCCATATCTATAATAATATTTTTAAGCAATAAATAAATAAATATCTATACTAATATTTTGAAAATATAAATTTGGATGCTGAGTATGGAAACCCCTCAAGCCACATCCAAACTTCATACCTGTATCCATCCTTGACAAAACTAGAACGTTGTGAGTCTAGGACTAGGAGGTAGGTAGTGATAATTAGGCTGTTATGCAAAAAGATGAGCTGTGACCCGAAATGTCTGAAGTAGCAGATTAACGTGGAAAGTATGAACTTATCTAGGGATGGCAATGGGGCGGGGTGGGTTTAAGGCTATGCGGGGCGGGTTTAAGGTTGTGCGGGGCGAGGCGGGTTGCAGGTATATGTGATTTTGCGTGGGTTCAAACTTAATTTTAACTTTTTACATGTTATAAGAGTGATCGAGCATTATTTGTTAAGATATTTTCATTAAAGCTACTAAAATATTCAAGATAATAAATAAAAATAGTTCAATAAAAAATAATACAATTTCTTACATGTTTTCCAATTGACCTCTAAAAAATAAAATTTTGAGTCATTATCCTATTAAATTAATACAACTTAATGAAAAAATGAATTAATTTTTGTAAAATTTATTTTTAGTATCAAACTTAACTAGAAAAAGAAAATATTAAAAAAATTATGTGGGGGCGGATTGAAAATGAAAAAAGTTGTTGAGCGGGGCGGGGCAGATTAAAAAAATTGCGGGTTAAGTTCAAACCGCACCGCCCCTGCTCCACACTGCCCCATTGCCATCCCTAAACTTATCTACCTACAACGCATGATTTTTATGTTCTAACGAAGGTTTGGTTAGCCTTGGCGTACATTGTCACGACCTGATTTCTCGAGTCATGATAACACCTATTATACAGGTAAGCCAACCTGTAATCCAGAACTACAAGCAATGGATATAAAGGTAGAACAATCGCAGAACCAGAATTTAAACAATAGATCAAGGTAAAAGCGGAAGCAAACAAAAACTATATACATAAAAGATCCCTCCCAAAATCTGGAAGTCACAAGTACAGAGTTGTTCCAAGAAAAGAATACAAGTCCCAAAAGTGGACCAATAACAAGCTTGTCTCAAAATACAAAAGACTAGATATACAATATACAGAAGGAGACATGCAAGTCCAGAACGCCGAGTGCTCACCCGCGCCAACAGGTACACAAAAGAGTTAGCTACTAAGACTGAAGCACGGTGAATCCAGGTTCAATAAGCGAAAACTTGCCTCTAACCACAAGTACCCAATAAAAGGGGTCGCCCAGCCAGCTAGTAAACTCCTACGGGCTTCAGCTGCCTAGCTAGCAAGAGTATACCTGGGAGCATCAATAATACCGAACCTCTTACCCTAAGTAACCAATTAAGGCCACCCAGCCACCCAGTAAACTCCCAGGAGCGTCGGCCACCTAGCTAGCAAGATTAAACCCGAGGGCGTGTCGACTCCAAAGAGGATCTCATCAACACCAACAACAATAACACCATGGAACGATGTCCATTCGCAAGCAACCCTCAACAATGCTCCAAGCTCGAACCAACACCAATCCCAAGTTGCCCAGTGAAGTGCCAATCCTCAAATATCATAACAGGGCCGTCGAAAAAGAGAGAGTGGATAAGGTGTAACACCTCAGAAATTAGACCCAGAAAAAAATTCAGAAAATTAGAAGCTACGGGCACCACCTACGGACCGTGGGATGACTTACGGTCCGTGCTGGTGGTCCGTAGATGGACACTGCAAACCAGCTCAGAAAAATCAGCTAAGTCCCGACTCACGGACAGACCCACGGTCCGTAGATCAGACCACGGTCCGTGGTCTGTGTCTGTAGATCAAGACCTCCTCTACCCAGCCTCTGACACGAACTACGGTCGACCATCACGGACCGTCGTTCGATCCACGGTCCGTAGGTCTGACCGTAGATGAGAGTCAACAGCCAGTTAGCTGAAAATTATTGATGGGTCAACTTCAGATGGT